>NW_012192830.1:2703558-2750376 GCF_000504015.1 Erythranthe guttata
ATTTGGAGTCTGGATCGGATGAGAAAGTTATGCTCGACTTCGTGGACACTACCGAAGATTTCGAGGGATCCTCTCTTCTAATTTGATTTTATTTTCCTAATTGCAACTCTTTTCTTACTCTTTGATCATTTTTGCTTCAGGGACACCTAATTATCAATTTGTCCTTATAGAATACTACTTCCACAAATTAAAACAGAAATATAAATTAATCCATTAAAAAATCCACGTAAATGTAAACGTTGAGTGTTATTCTACACTCCACTGTATCTTTTGTATCCGGTGTTTTTGCTGTTGTTAGGTTATGCGTATTAAAGTCCTAGTGTTGTATTTGTGTTTTTATGAATGTTGTTGCGAATGCACTTTTGCGCATGTTTGTTTACATGTACGTTTGTGCATGTCCATTTGAGCGAGTGTGTTTGTGCATGTTTGTTGATTTGTATTAATGTCCTAGAATTGTAGTTTGTGTTTTCATGATCATTTTTGCGAATGATCTTTTGCGTGAGTACTTTTGTGCATGATTTTTTACTTTTACTTATGTGCGTATCTTTTGTAGCGAGTGTTTTGGTGCACGTTTCTGGATGCGCGCGGGTATTTTCATGATCTCTTTTGGAATCCAATTTTGACCATGTTCGAGTCCGAATTTGGAAATTTGAAATTAGACAGGAATTGTAGCCAGCTGAAATAGCTTTCTAATGCCGCCGGAACCTGTTGATTTGGAGTCCGGATGAGAAAGTTATGCTCGACTTCGTGGACACTACCGAAGATGTTGAGGGATCCTCCATTCTAATTTGATTTTCTTTTCCTAATTGCAACTCTTTTCTTACTCTTTGATCATTTTTGCTTCTTGGACACCTAATTATCAATTTGTACCTATAGAATACTAAATCCACCAATTAAAAAAGAAATATAAATTAATACATAAAAACATCCACGTAAACGTAAACGTTGAGTGTTATTCTACACTCCACTGTATCTTTTGTATCCGGTGTTTTTGCTGTTGTTAGGTTATGCGTATTAAAGTCCTAATGTTGTATTTCGTGTGTTTATGAACGTTGTTATGAATGCACTTTTGCGCATGTATTTTTACATGTACGTTTGTGCATGTCCATTTGAGGGAGTGTGTTTGTGCATGTTTGTTGATTTGTATTAATTTCCTAGGATTGTAGTTTGTGTTTTCATGATCCTTTTTGCTAATGCACTTTTGCGTGAGTACTTTTGTGCATGATTTTGTAGTTTTAATTATGTGCGTATATTTAGTAGCGAGTGTTTTGGTGCACGTTTCTTGATGCGCATTCGTGTCCTCGAACTGTAGCGGGTGTTTTCATGATCACTTTTGGAATCCAATTTTTACCATGTTCGAGTCTGAATTTGGAAATTTGACATTAGACAGGAATTGTTGCCAGCTGAAATAGCTTTCTAAAGCCGCCGGGACCAGTTGATTTGGAGTCCGGATGAGAAAGCCCTTAAAGGCTCCTTGGACACTCCCGAAGATGTTGAGGGATGCTCATGAAGGGATTTGATTTTATTTTCCTAATTGCAACTCTTTTCTTACTCTTTGATCATTTTTGCTTCATGGACACGTAATTATCAATTTGTCCCTATAGAATACTAAATCCACCAATTAATACAGAAATATAAATCAATCCATAAAAAAATCCACGTAACTGTAAACGTTGAGTGTTATTCTACACTCCACTGTATCTTTTGTATTCGGTGTTTTTGCTGTTGTTAGGTTATGCGTATTAAAGTCCTAGTGTTGTATTTCGTGTTTTAAGAACGTTGTTGCAAATGCACTTTTGCGCATGTTTTTTTACATGTACGTTTGTGCATGTCCATTTGAGCGAGTGTGTTTGTGCATGTTGGTTGATTTGTATTAATGTCCTAGGATTGTAGTTTGTGTTTTCATGATCCTTTTTGCGAATGCACTTTTGCGTGAGTGCTTTTGTGCATGATTTTGTACTTTTACTTATGTGGGTATCTTTTGTAGCGAGTGTTTTGGTGCACGTTTCTTGATGCGCATTCATGTCCTCGAACTGTAGCGGGTATTTTCATGATCGCTTTTGGAATCCAATTTTGACCATGTTCGAGTCCGAATTTGGTAATTTGACATTACACAGGAATTGTAGCCAGCTGAAATAGCTTTCTATTGCTGCCGGAACCAGTTGATTTGGAGTCCTAATGAGAAAGTTATGCTCGACTTCGTGGACACTACCGAAGATGTTGAGGGATCCTCTCTTCTAATTTGATTTTATTTTCCTAATTGCAACTCTTTTCTTACACTTTGATCATTTTTGCTTCATGGACACCTAGTTATCAATTTGTCCCTATAGAATACTAAATCCACCAATTAAAACAGAAATATAAATTAATCCATTAAAAAATCCACGTAAATGTAAACGTTGAGTGTTATTCTACACTCCACTGTATCTTTTGTATACGGTGTTTTTGCTGTTGTTAGGTTATGCGTATTAAAGTCCTATTGTTGTCTTTTGTGTTTTTATAAACGTTGTTGCGAATGCACTTTTGCGCATGTTTTTTTACATGTACGTTTGTGCATGTCCATTTGAGCGAGTGTGTTTGTGCATGTTTGTTGATTTGTATTAATGTCCTAGGATTGTAGTTTGTGTTTTCATGATCCTTTTTGCGAATGCACTTTTGCGTGAGTACTTTTGTGCATGATTTTGTACTTTTACTTATGTGCGTATATTTTGTAGCGAGTGTTTTGGTGCACGTTTCTTGATGCCCATTCTTGTCCTCGAACTGTAGCGGGTATTTTCATGATCGCTTTTGGAATCCAATTTTGACCATGTTCGAGTCCGAATTTGGAAATTTTAAATTAGAGAGGAATTGTTGCCAGCTGAAATAGCTTTCTAATACCGCCGGAACCAGTTGATTTGGAGTCCGGATGAGAAAGTTATGCTCGACTTCGTGGACACTATTGAAGATTTCGAGGGATCCTCTCTTCTAATTTGATTTTCTTTTCCTAATTGCAACTCTTTTCTTACTCTTTGATCATTTTTGCTTCAGGGACACCTAATTATCAATTTGTACCTATAGAATACTAAATCCCCCCATTTAAACAGAAATATAAATTTATCCATAAAAAAAATCCACGTAAACGTAAACGTTGAGTGTTATTCTACACTCCACTGTATCTTTTGTATCCGGTGTTTTTGCTGTTGTTAGGTTATGCGTATTAAAGTCCTATTGTTGTCTTTTGTGTTTTTATAAACGTTGTTGCGAATGCACTTTTGCGCATGTTTTTTTACATGTACATTTGTGCATGTCCATTTGAGCGAGTGTGTTTGTGCATGTTTGTTGATTTGTATTAAAGTCCTAGGATTGTAGTTTGTGTTTTCATGATCCTTTTTGCGAATGCACTTTTGCGTGAGTACTTTTGTGCATGATTTTGTACTTTTACTTATGTGCGTATATTTTGTTGCGAGTGTTTTGGTGCACGTTTCTTGATGCCCATTCTTGTCCTCGAACTGTAGCGGGTATTTTCATGATCGCTTTTGGAATCCAATTTTGACCATGTTCGAGTCCGAATTTGGAAATTTGAAATTAGAGAGGTATTGTTGCCAGCTGAAATAGCTTTCTAATACCGGCAGAACCAGTTGATTTGGAGTCCGGATGAGAAAGTTATGCTCGAAGTCGTGGACATTAGCGAAGATGTTGAGGGATCCTCTCTTCTAATTTGATTTTATTTTCCTAATTGCAACTCTTCTCTATGATCATTTTTGCTTCGTGGACACCTAATTATCAATTTGTCCCTATAGAATACTAAATCCACCAATTAAAACATAAATATAAATTAATCCATAAAAAAATCCACGTAACTGTCAACGTTGAGTGTTATTCTACACTCCACTGTATCTTTTGTATCCGGTGTTTTTTTTGTTGTTAGGTTATGCATATTAAAGTCCTAGTGTTGTATTTCATGTTTTTATGAACGTTGTTGCCAATGCACTTTTGCGCATGTTTGTTTACATGTACGTTTGTGCATGTCCATTTGAGCGAGTGTGTTTGTGCATGTTTGTTGATTTGTATTAATGTCCTAGGATTGTAGTTTGTGTTTTCATGATCCTTTTTACGAATGCACTTTTGCGTGAGGGCTTTTGTGCATGATTTTGTACTTTTACTTATGTGCGTATCTTTTGTAGCGAGCCTTTTGGTGCACGTTTCTTGATGCGCATTCGTGTCCTCGAACTGTAGCGGGTATTTTCATGATCGCTTTTGGAATCCAATTTTGACCATGTTCGAGTCCGAATTTGGAAATTTGAAATTAGACAGGAATTGTAGCCAGCTGAAATAGCTTTCTAATGCCGCCGGAACCTGTTGATTTGGAGTCCGGATGAGAAAGTTATGCTCGACTTCGTGGACACTATTGAAGATTTCGAGGGATCCTCTCTTCTAATTTGATTTTCTTTTCCTAATTGCAACTCTTTTCTTACTCTTTGATCATTTTTGCTTCAGGGACACCTAATTATCAATTTGTACCTATAGAATACTAAATCCACCAATTAAAAAAGAAATATAAATTAATACATAAAAACATCCACGTAAACGTAAACGTTGAGTGTTATTCTACACTCCACTGTATCTTTTGTATCCGGTGTTTTTGCTGTTGTTAGGTTATGCGTATTAAAGTCCTAATGTTGTATTTCGTGTGTTTATGAACGTTGTTATGAATGCAATTTTGCGCATGTATTTTTACATGTACGTTTGTGCATGTCCATTTGAGCGAGTGTGTTTGTGCATGTTTGTTGATTTGTATTAATGTCCTAGGATTGTAGTTTGTGTTTTCATGATCCTTTTTGCTAATGCACTTTTGCGTGAGTACTTTTGTGCATGATTTTGAATTTTTACTTATGTGCGTATATTTAGTAGCGAGTGTTTTGGTGCACGTTTCTTGATGCGCATTCGTGTCCTCGAACTGTAGCGGGTGTTTTCATGATCACTTTTGGAATCCAATTTTTACCATGTTCGAGTCTGAATTTGGAAATTTGACATAAGACAGGAATTGTTGCCAGCTGAAATAGCTTTCTAATGCCGCCGGAACCAGTTGATTTGGAGTTCGGATGAGAAAGTTATACTCGACTTCGTGGACACTACCGAAGATGTTGAGGGATCCTCTCTTCTAATTTGATTTTATTTTCCTAATTGCAACTCTTTTCTTACTCTTTGATCATTTTTGCGTCATGGACACGTAATTATCAATTTGTCCCTATAGAATACTAAATCCACCAATTAAAACAGAAATATAAATCAATCCATAAAAAAATCCACGTAACTGTAAACGTTGAGTGTTATTCTACACTCCACTGTATCTTTTGTATTCGGTGTTTTTGCTGTTGTTAGGTTATGCGTATTAAAGTCCTAGTGTTGTATTTCGTGTTTTAAGAACGTTGTTGCAAATGCACTTTTGCGCATGTTTTTTACATGTACGTTTGTGCATGTCCATTTGAGCGAGTGTGTTTGTGCATGTTTGTTGATTAGTATTAATGTCCTAGGATTGTAGTTTGTGTTTTCATGATCCTTTTTGCGAATGCACTTTTGCGTGAGTGCTTTTGTGCATGATTTTGTACTTTTACTTATGTGGGTATCTTTTGTAGCGAGTGTTTTGGTGCACGTTTCTTGATGCGCATTCATGTCCTCGAACTGTAGCGGGTATTTTCATGATCGCTTTTGGAATCCAATTTTGACCATGTTCGAGTCTGAATTTGGTAATTTGACATTACACAGGAATTGTAGCCAGCTGAAATAGCTTTCTAATGCCGCCGGAACCAGTTGATTTGGAGTCCGGATGAGAAAGTTATGCTCGACTTCGTGGACACTACCGAAGATGTTGAGGGATCCTCTCTTCTAATTTGATTTTATTTTCCTAATTGCAACTCTTTTCTTACACTTTGATCATTTTTGCTTCATGGACACCTAGTTATCAATTTGTCCCTATAGAATACTAAATCCACCAATCAAAACAGAAATATAAATCAATCCATAAAAAAATCCACGTAACTGTAAACGTTGAGTGTTATTCTACACTCCACTGTATCTTTTGTATTCGGTGTTTTTGCTGTTGTTAAGTTATGCGTATTAAAGTCCTAGTGTTGTATTTCGTGTTTTAAGAACGTTGTTGCAAATACACTTTTGCGCATGTTTTTTTACATGTACGTTTGTGCATGTCCATTTGAGCGAGTGTGTTTGTGCATGTTTGTTGATTTGTATTAATGTCCTAGGATTGTAGTTTGTGTTTTCATGATCCTTTTTGCGAATGCAGTTTTGCGTGAGTGCTTTTGTGCATCATTTTGTACTTTAACTTATGTGGGTATCTTTTGTAGCGAGTGTTTTGGTGCACGTTTCTTGATGCGCATTCATGTCCTCGAACTGTAGCGGGTATTTTCATGATCGCTTTTGGAATCCAATTTTGACCATGTTCGAGTCCGAATTTGGTAATTTGACATTACACAGGAATTGTAGCCAGCTGAAATAGCTTTCTATTGCCGCCTGAACCAGTTGATTTGGAGTCCTGATGAGAAAGTTATGCTCGACTTCGTGGACACTACCGAAGATGTTGAGGGATCCTCTCTTCTAATTTGATTTTATTTTCCTAATTTCAACTTTTTTCTTACACTTTGATCATTTTTGCTTCATGGACACCTAGTTATCAATTTGTCCCTATAGAATACTAAATCCACCAATTAAAACAGAAATATAAATTAATCCTTTAAAAAATCCACGTAAATGTAAACGTTGAGTGTTATTCTACACTCCACTTTATCTTTTGTATCCGGTGTTTTTGCTGTTGTTAGGTTATGCGTATTAAAGTCCTAGTGTTGTATTTCGTGTTTTTATGAACGTTGTTGCGAATGCACTTTTGCGCATGTTTGTTTACATGTACGTTTGCGCATGTCCATTTGAGCGAGTGTGTTTGTGCATGTTTGTTGATTTGTATTAATATCCTAGGATTGTAGTTTGTGTTTTCATGATCCTTTTTGCGAATGCACTTTTGCGTGAGTACTTTTGTGCATGATTTTGTACTTTTACTTCTATTCGTATCTTTTGTAGCGAGTGTTTTGATGCACGTTTCTTGATGCGCATTCGTGTCCTCGAACTATAGCGGGTATTTTCATGATCGCTTTTGGAATCCAATTTTGACCATGTTCGAGTCCGAATTTGGAAATTTGACATTACACAGGAATTGTAGCCAGCTGAAATAGCTTTCTAATGCCGCCGGAACCAGTTGATTTGGAGTCCGGATGAGAAAGTTATGCTCCACTTCGTGGACACTACTGAAGATGTTTAGGGATCCTCTCTTCTAATTTGATTTTATTTTCCTAATTGCAACTCTTTTCTTACACTTTAATCATTTTTGTTCCATGGACACCTAATTATCAATTTGTACCTATAGAATACTAAATCCACCAATTAAAACATAAATATAAATTAATCCATTAAAAAATCCACGTAAATGTAAACGTTGAGTGTTATTCTACACTCCACTGTATCTTTTGTATCCGGTGTTTTTGCTGTTGTTAGGTTATGCGTATTAAAGTCCTAGTGTTGTATTTCGTGTTTTTATGAACGTTGTTGCGAATGCACTTTTGCGCATGTTTTTTTACATGTACGTTTGTGCATGTCCATTTGAGCGAGTGTGTTTGTGCATGTTTGTTGATTTGTATTAATGTCCTAGGATTGTAGTTTGTGTTTTCATGATCCTTTTTGCGAATGCACTTTTGCGTGAGTACTTTTGCGCATGATTTTGTACTTTTACTTATGTGCGTATCTTTTGTAGCGAGTGTTTTTGTGCACGTTTCTTGATGCGCATTCGTGTCCTCGAACTGGAGCGGATATTTTCATGATCGCTTTTGGAATCCAATTTTGACCATGTTCGAGTCCGAATTCGGAAATTTGACAATGGGGAGGAACTGTAGCCAGCTGAAATAGCTTTCTAATGCCGCCGGAACCAGTTGATTTGGAGTCTGGATGAGAAAGTTATGATCGACTTTGTGGACACTACCGAAGATGTTGACGGATCCTCTCTTCTAATTTGATTTTATTTTCCTAATTGCAACTCTTTTCTTACTTTTTGATCGTTTTTGCTTCATGGACACCACATTATCAATTTGTACCTATAGAATACTAAATCCACTAACTAAAACAGAAATATAAATTAATCCATAAAAAAATCCACGTAAACGTAAACGTTGAGTGTTGTTTCTACACTCCACTGTATCTTTTGTATCTAATGTTCTTGTTGTTGTTTGAGTATGCGTATTAAAGTCCTAGTGTTGTATTTCGTGTTGTAAGAACGTTGTTGCAAATGCACTTTTGCGCATGTTTTTTAACATGTACGTTTGTGCATGTCCATTTCAGCGAGTGTGTTTGTGCATGTTTGTTGATTTGTATTAATGTCCTAGGATTGTAGTTTGTGTTTTCATGATCCTTTTTGCGAATGCACTTTTGTGTGAGTGCTTTTGTGCATGATTTTGTACTTTTACTTATGTGCGTATCTTTTGTAGCGAGTGTTTTGGTGCACGTTTCTTGATGCGCATTCGTGTCCTCGAACTGTAGCGGGTATTTTCATGATCGCTTTTGGAATCCAATTTTGACCATGTTCGAGTCCGAATTTGGAAATTTGACATTAGACAGGAATTGTAGCCAGCTGAAATAGCTTTCCAATGCCGCCGAAACCAGTTGATATGGAGTCTGGATGAGAAAGTTATGCTCGACTTCGTGGACACTACCGAAGATGTTGAGGGATCCTCTCTTCTAATTTGATTTTATTTTCCTAATTGCAACTCTTTTCTTACACTTTGATCATTTTTGCTTCATGGACACCTCATTATCAATTTGTACCTATAGAATACTAAATCCACTAACTAAAACAGAAATATAAATTAATCCATAAAAAAATCCACGTAAACGTAAACGTTGAGTGTTATTTCTACACTCCACTGTATCTTTTGTGTCTAATGTTCTTGTTGTTGTTTGAGTATGCGTAATAAAGTCCTAGTGTTGTATTTCGTGTTTTAAGAACGTTGTTGCAAATGCACTTTTGCGCATGTTTTTTTACATGTACGTTTGTGCATGTCCATTTGAGCGAGTGTGTTTGTGCATGTTTGTTGATTTGTATTAATGTCCTAGGATTGTAGTTTGTGTTTTCATGATCCTTTTTGCGAATGCACTTTTGCGTGAGTGCTTTTGTGCATGATTTTGTACTTTTACTTATGTGCGTATCTTTTGTAGCGAGTGTTTTGGTGCACGTTTCTTGATGCGCATTCGTGTCCTAGAACTGTAGCGGGTAGTTTCATGTTCGCTTTTGGAATCCAATTTTGACCATGTTCGAGTCTGAATTTGGAAATTTGACATTAGAAGGGAATTGTAGCCAGCTGAAATACCTTACTTATGCCGCCGAAACCAGTTGATATGGAGTCTGGATGAGAAAGTTATGCTCGACTTTGTTGGGGATCGTGCATGTATACGCAGCGGAATTTAAAAATTTTAGATCGAACTTATTTCGATTACATGCATAAACTAATCACATAGTCAACGTACCTTAACGCTTCCGCCATACATATGGTAATTTTCGATTTAATTGAAAAATACGATAAACCGAAAATCACGAAACATGCTTATACTTCATTTCACAAAATCGAAACATGTAATCACGTATTACTCATGCTCATAAATTATAATTCATACAAAACATGCTCGAATTAATTTACGAAAGTTTCAATTCATTTACCTCTTGTAGCGTGCGATTTCGACGAATCGAAATCCTAGAACGAGTCACGTACAAGCTGCTATATACCACTCCTAGGGGCTGCAGGAACACCACCAAACGGCAGCTGGTCCGAAAGTGAGGCGACGGCGGCGCGTGTGTGTCAGCGGCGGCGGCGCGTGGGCGGTGCAGCGGCGCGTGCGGCGGTGCAGCGGCGGCGTGGCAATTCCGTCGGGGCAGCAGCTCCTCTCCAATTAGGTTTCACCTCGAATAAACGGATCTCCCCCTACTGTAGCACTAGATACAAAGATACAAAGGGGTTAGATAACAAAGGGAATACGATAGAGAAAGGAGAGGAAAAACCGGCGGATTCCAGCGGTGATCGGCGCCGGAGCGGCGGGGCAGCAGCGGCCGAGAGGCTGGACGGCTAGGGTTTTTGTGTGTAAAAATCTGATCTCAAACTCTTGTTTGAGGTCTATTTATACTTAGGGTTTTCAACCCTAGCGGGCTTAAGTCATTGAGCTTGACCCACTGATGCATTAAGCCCATTCCCTCGTCGGCCTCGTTTCTAATAAACGATCGTCCACAAAATTATAACAAAATTATATTTGTGACGAGCTCAAAGTCCTCGTCGATACGAGTGCCTCTTCGAAATTTCCAATTTCCAAAATTGGAAACTTCCACTTCAGTGGACCTGCTAAATTGGGAAACTTCTCAATTTAGAAAGTTCACTAATTTCCGCATATATCTTTCTCTAAGTTTATTCCGACTCGTAATCCACAATCACGAATCTTGGACTCAATCATATTGACCTCCAACTTTGCAAAGATTAACATATTAATCTATGCTCATTGTTATCAAGGATCCATGTTACACGAGAAGTGTGACCCTCAATGGTTCAGGTGTATGCTAGCCGTGGGCTCACAACTCTTTGTGATTCGAACAACATATTGTTCTTATACGAACTCCTCCTAAGAGTCCCAATTAGAGTAAAACTCATTTTACCTAATCCCGATCAAATCGGTGCCCAACGAATCAAGATTGGCGTCTAGCAACTACGCATCATGATTCCCTAGATACAAATGAAGTGCCTGCAAGAACCTTATGATATAGTTAGCGTACAGTACGATCCTTTCGTAGCACATGTCCCGATTGAACTAGAGGCATTGGTTCACCGAGACCTCTTATAAAGTTCAATAACCGTGCGAACGTTCTAGGTATTATAAATCCGTTCGTGTGCGACTTAGGGAAACACATTTACCTAATCACCCCACTATCAACTCTGGCCAGAGATTCCATGGATTATAAACCGTCAGAACACACAGGACATCCATGACTACTCAAGCGCTCGAATCCCCTACTACAATGCACAGACTTCACACTAGATTTCGGATTGCACGAACGTTGGCCCTTGGAGCGGTCCGCAGTGGGACTCAGGGACAGGTCACGATACAATCGGTCCTCTAGTGAAGTCACGGTGATGTCTGGGTCTTAAGGACTAATGGTGTACAACTATATCTTAGAAACCTATTACTCGATGAATGAGAACCACTTATAGATTTCTAGGGCGAGGGAGTTCAGTGAACTCATCCAGTATGAGCACCCACTCAAGTATGCCGATGTCACAACACCGAGGACTGATGAGATGCAGTACACATACACTAAGTGCTAGTCTCAAAAGGGAAAGACCGGTATCCTCATTATTGGCGTAACCCATCGACTAGGAACAAGGTTTAACAGTTACATTACATTGCTGAGTTATCTCACGATTCTACTAGACCAACTCACAGTAATAGAGTAACTCGTTAGGACTATATCTATGCTGCTTGCATGGGATAACAGATATAGAATGCCAAATAAGATATTTTATTATTACGAACGAAAAACGATTGTTTTATTACAAGGAAAAGAGAAAGACCACAACCACAAGTTGGCTTGTTGGTCACCTGCTCTAACAATCTCCCACTTGACCTAAAGCCAACTACTCATAAATCTAAGTCCCATCGACTCTCGATGTTTCTCGTGGACTGATCCTGACAATGGCTTGGTGAAGGGATCTACAATATTGTCCTCCGAGGTGACTCTGTCTAGCTTGACTTCACCTCTCTCTATGATCTCTCGGATCACATGGTATTTTCTCAACACGTGCTTCGACTTCTGATGAGCTCTTGGTTCCTTAGCTTGCGCTACGGCTCCGTTGTTATCGCAGTACAGCCGTACTGGATCGCTAGCGTTCGGAAACACACCCAACTCTTGGATGAATTTCCTAATCCATGACCCTTCCTTTGAAGCATCTGATGCTGCAATATATTCAGCCTCGGTGGTGGAATCTGCCGTCGTGCCTTGTTTGGAACTCTTCCAACACACGGCACCTCCGTTGACTTTGAATATATACCCCGAGTTTGACTTTGAGTCATCCACGTCCGATTGAAAACTAGAATCCGTGAAGCCTTCTAATTTCAACTCGGTATCCCTATAGACCAAAAACAAATCTCGAGTTCTTCGCAAGTACTTGAGAATGTCCTTCACAGCCTTCCAATGGGCTAGGCCGGGGTCGGACTGATATCTGCTTGTGACGCTCACAGCATACGCAATATCAGGTCGTGTACATAGCATGCCATACATTATGCTTCCTATAGCGGATGCATAAGGTGTCCTTTTCATCTCCTCGATTTCCATTTGCGTTTGTGGACGCATGGATTTTGAGAGACGAACCCCATGGGACATTGGCAAGAATCCCTTCTTGGATTCTTCCATGCTAAACCGTTTAAGAACGGTGTCTATGTACATGGATTGGGACAAGCCAAGCAATCTCCTCGATCTATCTCTATAGATCCGTATTCCCAATACGTAGGATGCTTCTCCCAAATCCTTCATCGAGAAACGTGTGGATAACCATACTTTAGTCGACTGCAACATCCCTACATCATTCCTAATGAGTAGTATGTCATCAACATAAAGTACAAGAAAAGTCACTGCACTCCCACTAACCTTCTTGTAGACACAAGGTTCCTCCGGGTTTTTCACAAATTCAAACTCTTTGATAGTTGTGTCGAACCTTTTGTTCCAACTACGGGATGCTTGTTTCAATCCATAAATGGATCGCTGGAGTTTGCAAACCTTTTGCTCATCTCCAGAAGATATGAAGCCTTCCGGCTGCGCCATGTAAATTTCTTCCTCAATGTCCCCATTAAGGAAAGCGGTCTTCACATCCATTTGCCATATCTCGTAGTCATACCACGCAGAGATGGCCAGCAAAATCCTAATGGACTTAAGCATAGCAACTGGAGAGAAGGTTTCCTCATAGTCAACTCCTTGCTTTTGAGTATAACCCTTCGCTACCAATCTAGCCTTGTAGGTCGATACCTTTCCATCTACTCCGATTTTCTTCTTATAGATCCACTTGCAGCCTATGGGAACGATTCCCTCGGGTGGATCTACCAAGGTCCATACCTTGTTGGAGAACATAGAGTCCATTTCGGATTTCATGGCATTTAGCCAATGTCCCTTGTCTGTATCCGATACAGCTTCGTTGAAAGTTCTAGGATCACATCCTTGGTCAACTTCATCAACGAGGAATAACCTATCGGGCGCTCTCCGAACTCTTTCGGATCTACGCAGCGACGGTTCAGGAGGTATATTAGTGGTTTGTTGAATTGGTTCATTATCTGATTGTTGTGCTTGAACTTCAGATTGTGGTTCTCGAACTTCTTCGAGATCAACTACACTGCCCTTTCTATCCGATAGAAATTCCTTCTCAAGGATTACGGCATTTCTCGAGACGAACACCTTTGCCTCGGAAACATAGTAGAATTCGTATCCCATGGAATCCTCGGGATACCCCACAAAATAGCATAGGTCGGATTTTGTATCCAACTTATCTCCCACTAGCCGCTTCACGTAAGCGGGACAACCCCATATCCTAATATGTTTAAACGTGGGTTTCTTGGAGTGCCAAAGTTCATAAGGTGTGGAGTTAACTGCTTTGGTATTAACCCTATTCAGCAAATACACGGTAGTTAGGAGTGCATGACCCCATAGGTATGCCGGTAGCTCGATGAACCCCATCATAGATCGAACCATGTCTAACAGTGTTCGATTCCGACGTTCGGAAACTCCATTAAGTTGAGGAGTTCCAGGAGGATTCCATTGAGACAGAATCCCATTCTCTTTAAGATAGTCTATAAACTCAGTACTTAAGTATTCGCCGCCACGATCGGATTGTAGTTTCTTAAT
Source organism: Erythranthe guttata (assembly GCF_000504015.1). The sequence continues at coordinate 2,717,519 of NW_012192830.1, forward strand.
ACGTCTACCGAGTTGGTTTTCTACTTGGTGTCTAAAATCTTTGAACCTTTCAAAAGTTTCAGACTTATACTTCATTAAGTACACGAAACCATACCTAGAATAATCATCGGTAAAGGTAACGAAGTAGTTAAAACCACCCCTAGCACTAACGCTTAGTGGACCACACACGTCTGAATGGATCAAATCCAAAAGACCCTCGGCCGGTTCCATCTTCCCTTTGAAGGGAGTCTTGGTCATTTTTCCTTTAAGGCAGGATACACAAGTTTGAAGTGATTTAACGTCCTCCATGGAGAACATTCCTTCACTAACAAACTTGTTCATCCTTCTCAAGGAAATGTGACCTAGTCGAGCGTGCCAAAGTTGTGCGGGGTTAAGACTTATATCTTTTCGTTTTGCTGATATAACGTTAATAGGTATTTCACTTGGATTCAGTTCATATAAGTTGTTTATAAGTTGTCCCTTACAAATCATATTTTGTTCCTTTTGTATAATGCAAATCGAATTTCCAAAAACAAAAGTAAAACCTTCATTATCCTAAACAGGAATAGAAATAAGGTTTCGAATAAGTGACGGAACAAATAAACAATTGTTCAAAACAATGGAAAAACTAGAATCCAAAACAGAAAGATAAATTGTCCCAATGGCTTCAGCAGCAACCCTTGCTCCGTTGCCCATTCTTAGGTAGGTCTCACCCACATTAAGCTTCCTACTTCTTGTCATGAGCTGCAAATCATTACAAAGATGTGAGCCACAACCAGTATCCAATACCCAAGCAGAAGATTTAACGGACAAGTTAACTTCAACTAAATACGTACCCTTTTCAGAACGTTTCTGATCGAGGTAAGCCTTGCAGTTGCGTCGCCAATGGCCCTTCTTTCCACAATGATGGCAAGCGTCATCAACTTGCTTGGTGACCTTGTCATTCTTCACTCCGCTCGACTCGCCCTTCTCAAGTTTCTTGCTCGGGCCGAAACTCCTTTCTTTCCTTTTCTTCTGGAAAGAACCTTTCTTTGCAGAAGGAGCAACTAGGAGAACAGATTTCTCCTTCTTGATCGTGGACTCATAGCTGACCAACATGTTCAACAACTCATCCAATGGTGGATCGATCTTGTTCATGTTGAAGTTCACTATGAACGATTCATAAGAACTAGGAAGAGACAGTAGGATCAAATCCACCGAGAGCTCGGCCGGGAGGGTGACATCGAGGCTCACCAGCTTCTCAAGGAGAGTGATCATCTTGAGACCGTGCTCGTGGACCGAAGCCCCTTCACGCAGCCTCATGGTGATCAATTCCTTGGTAGCTGAGTACCTCGATGCCCTAGTATTCTCACTGTACATGCTTTCAAGATGGTGCTTGATATCATAAGCATGCACGTGAGACTCATACTTCCTCGCGAGCTCTGGCACCATGGATGCTAGCATGTAGCACCTCGCATGGAGGTCGTCCTTCTTCCATGCCTCGAATGTGGCAGTCTCGTCAGCAGTAGCAGTCGCAGGAAGAGCAGCGGGGGGACGTTCATTGAGCACATAGAGACGCTCCTCGACTTGGAGCACAAGTTTCAGATTGCGAAGCCAATCCAAATAGTTTGGACCGGTGAGTTTGTTTTGGTCGAGGATTGAGGAAAGGGGATGTTTGGACATTGTTGCTGAGAAAATTTTAAGAAGACAATAATTAGAGTTTAGTTCGTAATAATCGTTATAATTAAAATTTTGGACTTTTATGTTTTAATTGTTCTCCCACTAATTTTATCGAATTCCACCACCCTCTAGCAGACAATCGAGAAAACTTATTTTTCTTTAATGGGCTTTAGGTCCAATAGCGCTAATGTAACCCGTAGTTAATCTATCCCGATTACATAAGCCTAAAGGTAGAGTACTATCAATCACATCACTATGTGACCCTAAAGATCGATTTACCTCACACTTGATAATGACCTAAGTTAATCTAGCGAATATCAAAATCTTCGTGTGTCAAGTCTAGCCTACCAATATGAGATGTCATAGATCCAACTATATCAAACTAATGCAATCCCTAGTTAATCTAGCCGACCACATTAATCCAACATAATTTTATCTATGACCGTATCTCCATCTAATGTCAATTAAATTACAGCTTATCCCACAATAGCACTCCCCCGCTAACACGGCTTACTGCACTATTATGAGAGGCTACACATAATTTAATTGTTGGTAGAAGGAAAGAAAAATTCAACAATTTGGTTTTTCTTTATAGCTTGATAATTATTCTTAATACAGAATGAGGGATTTTATTTATTAAATCTTATTAGCTCATCGGAAGTTTTAGGTTATGATCGTTTGTGATTCCTACAACTATGTTCTCTAGGTATGTGGAAACGCATATTGATCCTAAGAGAGACATACGATCATCATCGTACTTAATCACAATTATTCATCTCATGAATTATTTAATTAATACGATTAATTGCAAATATAATTAACGGACTCCCTTTATTCATAAATCAATCAAATAAGAATGAAGTCCATTAGTTATTTGCTATCTAATTTGTGTTCCATTAATTAAACTAATTTAACGATTAAATTAAATAATTAATCCAACACTATTCTTTGAATTCAAATTAAATTAATGGGTCAATTATCTAATTTGGGTTTAATTGATAAATAATTTCATAAATTAAAAATCAATTAATTTTTAATATTAATTTCAGAAAATCGAATTAATTTTTTTTTTTTTTTTTTTTTTGTTGTTGTTGTGCTGACCGGACCGGTTCGGTCAGCTGAAAAAAAGCAGCAAAATCGAATTTTTTCAAAATTAAAAATTTTAATATTTTCTGAAATATTCAAAATATTTAATTAATATTAAAACACCCAATTAGATAACACCAATAATTCAACAATTCAACAAATCGAAGCATGCTTTCGAAAACGATAAACACGTTAACAAATAAACGATTAACCCGTGGCTCTGATACCACTGTTGGGGATCGTGCATGTATACGCAGCGGAATTTAAAAATTTTAGATCGAACTAATTTCGATTACATGCATAAACTAATCACATAGTCAACGTACCTTAACGCTTCCGCCATACATATGGTAATTTTCGATTTAATTGAAAAATACGAAAAACTGAAAATCACGAAACATGCTTATACTTCATTTCACAAAATCGAAACATGTAATCACGTATTACTCATGCTCATAAATTATAATTCATACAAAACATGCTCGAATTAATTTACGAAAGTTTCAATTCATTTACCTCTTGTAGCGTGCGATTTCGACGAATCGAAATCCTAGAACGAGTCACGTACAAGCTGCTATATACCACTCCTAGGGGCTGCAGGAACACCACCAAACGGCAGCTGGTCCGAAAGTGAGGCGATGGCGGCGCGTGTGTGTCAGCGGCGGCGGCGCGTGGGCGGTGCAGCGGCGCGTGCGGCGGTGCAGCGGCGGCGTGGCAATTCCGTCGGGGCAGCAGCTCCTCTCCAATTAGGTTTCACCTCGAATAAACGGATCTCCCCCTACTGTAGCACTAGATACAAAGGGGTTAGATAACAAAGGGAATACGATAGAGAAAGGAGAGGAAAAACCGGCGGATTCCAGCGGTGATCGGCGCCGGAGCGGCGGGGCAGCAGCGGCCGAGAGGCTGGACGGCTAGGGCTGGACGGCTAGGGTTTTTGTGTGTAAAAATCTGATCTCAAACTCTTGTTTGAGGTCTATTTATACTTAGGGTTTTCAACCCTAGCGGGCTTTAGTCATTGGGCTTGACCCACTAATGCATTAATCCCATTCCCTCGTCGGCCTCGTTTCTAATAAACGATCGTCCACAAAATTATAACAAAATTATATTTGTGACGAGCTCAAAGTCCTCGTCAATACGAGTGCCTCTTCGAAATTTCCAATTTCCAAAATTGGAAACTTCCACTTCAGTGGACCTGCTAAATTGGGAAAATTCTCAATTTAGAAAGTTCACTAATTTCCGCATATCTCTTTCTCTACGTTTATTCCGACTCGTAATCCACAATCACGAATCTTGGACTCAATCATATTGACCTCCAACTTTGCAAAGATTAACATATTAATCTATGCTCATTGTTATCAAGGATCCATGTTACACGAGAAGTGTGACCCTCAATGGTTCAGGTGTATGCTAGCCGTGGGCTCACAACTCTTTGTGATTCGAACAACATATTGTTCTTATACGAACTCCTCCCAATAGTCCCGATTAGAGTAAAACTCAATTTACCTAATCCCGATCAAATCGGTGCCCAACGAATCAAGATTGGCGTCTAGCAACTACGCATCATGATTCCCTAGATACAAATGAAGTGCCTGCAAGAACCTTATGATATAGTTAGCGTACAGTACGATCCCTTCGTAGCACATGTCCCGATTGTCCCCATTAAGGAAAGCGGTCTTCACATCCATTTGCCATATCTCGTAGTCATACCACGCAGAAATGGCCAGCAAAATCCTAATGGACTTAAGCATAGCAACTGGAGAGAAGGTTTCCTCATAGTCAACTCCTTGCTTTTGAGTACAACCCTTCGCTACCAATCTAGCCTTGTAGGTCGATACCTTTCCAACTACTCCGATTTTCTTCTTATAGATCCACTTGCAGCCTATGGGAACAATTCCCTCGGGTGGATCTACCAAGGTCCATACCTTGTTGGAGTACATAGAGTCCATTTCGGATTTCATGGCATTTAGCCAATGTCCCTTGTCTGTATCCGATACAGCTTCGTTGAAAGTTCTAGGATCACATCCTTGGTCAACTTCATCAACGAGGAATAACCTATCGGGCGCTCTCCGAACTCTTTCGGATCTACGCAGCGACGGTTCAGGAGGTATATTAGTGGTTTGTTGAATTGGTTCATTATCTGATTGTTGTGCTTGAACTTCAGATTGTGGTTCTCGAACTTCTTCGAGATCAACTACACTGCCCTTTCTATCCGATAGAAATTCCTTCTCAAGGAACACGGCATTTCTCGAGACGAACACCTTTGCCTCGGAAACATAGTAGAATTCGTATCCCATGGAATCCTCAGGATACCCCACAAAATAGCATAGGTCGGATTTTGTATCTAATGTTCTTGTTGTTGTTTGAGTATGCGTATTAAAGTCCTAGTGTTATATTTCGTGTTTTAAGAACGTTGTTGCAAATGCACTTTTGCGCATGTTTTTTTACATGTACGTTTGTGCATGTCCATTTGAGCGAGTGTGTTTGTGCATGTTTGTTGATTTGTATTAATGTCCTAGGATTGTAGTTTGTGTTTTCATGATCCTTTTTGCGAATGCACTTTTGCGTGAGTGCTTTTGTGCATGATTTTGTACTTTTACTTATGTGCGTATCTTTTGTAGCGAGTGTTTTGGTGCACGTGTCTTGATGCGCATTCGTGTCCTCGAACTGTAGCGGGTATTTTCATGATCGCTTTTGGAATCCAATTTTGACCATGTTCGAGTCCGAATTTGGAAATTTGACATTAGACAGGAATTGTAGCCAGCTGAAATAGCTTTCTAATGCTGCCGAAACCAGTTGATATGGAGTATGGATGAGAAAGTTATGCTCGACTTCGTGGACACTACCGAAGATGTTGAGGGATCCTCTCTTCTAATTTGATTTTATTTTCCTAATTGCAACTCTTTTCTTACTCTTTGATCATTTTTGCTTCATGGACACCTAATTATCAATTTGTACCTATAGAATACTAAATCCACCAATTAAAACAGAAATATAAATTAATCCATAAAAAAATCCACGTAAACGTAAACGTTGAGTGTTATTCTACACTGCACTGTATCTTTTGTATCCGGTGTTTTTGCTGTTGTTAGGTTATGCGTATTAAAGTCCTAATGTTGTATTTCGTGTGTTTATGAACGTTGTTATGAATGCACTTTTGCGCATGTATTTTTACATGTACGTATGTGCATGTCCATTTGAGCGAGTGTGTTTGTGCATGTTTGTTGATTTGTATTAATGTCCTAGGATGGTAGTTTGTGTTTTCATGATCCTTTTTGCTAATGCACTTTTGCGCGAGTACTTTTGTGCATGATTTTGTACTTTTACTTATGTGTGTATATTTTGTAGCGAGTGTTTTGGTGCACGTTTCTTGATGCGCATTCGTGTCCTCGAACTGTAGCGGGTATTTTCATGATCGCTTTTGGAATCCAATTTTGACCATGTTCGAGTCTGAATTTGGAAATTTGACATTAGACAGGAATTGTTGCCAGCTGAAATAGCTTTGTAATGACGCCGGAACCAGTGGATTTGGAGTCCGGATAAGAAAGTTATGCTCGACTTCGTGGACACTACCGAAGATGTTGAGGGATCCTCTCTACTAATTTGATTTTATTTTCTTAATTGCAACTCTTCTCTATGATCATTTTTGCTTCATGGACACCTAATTATCAATTTGTCCCTATAGAATACTAAATCCACCAATTAAAACATAAATATAAATTAATCCATAAAAAAATCCACGTAACTGTAAACGTTGAGTGTTATTCTACACTCCACTGTATCTTTTGTATCCGGTGTTTTTGTTGTTGTTAAGTTATGCATATTAAAGTCCTAGTGTTGTATTTCGTGTTTTTATGAACGTTGTTGCGAATGCACTTTTGCGCATGTTTGTTTACATGTACGTTTATGCATGTCCATTTGAGCGAGTGTGTTTGTGCATGTTTGTTGGTTTGTATTAATGTCCTAGGATTGTAGTTTGTGTTTTCATGATCCTTTTTACGAATGCACTTTTGCGTGAGGGCTTTTGTGCATGATTTTGTACTTTTACTTATGTGCGTATCTTTTGTAGAGAGTGTTTTGGTGCACGTTTCTTGATGCGCATTCGTGTCCTCGAACTGTAGCGGGTATTTTCATGATCGCTTTTGGAATCCAATTTTGACCATGTTCGAGTCCGAATTCGGAAATTTGACATTGGTGAGCAATTGTAGCCAGCTGAAATAGCTTTCTAATGCCGCCGGAACCAGTTGATTTAGAGTCCGGATGAGAAAGTTATGCTCGACTTCGTGGACACTACCGAAGATGTTGAGGGATCCTCTCTTCTAATTTGATTTTATTTTCCTAATTGCAACTCTTTTCTTACTCTTTGATCATTTTTGCTTCATGGACACCTCATTATCAATTTGTACCAATAGAATACTAAATCCACTAACTAAAACAGAAATATAAATTAATCCATAAAAAAATCCACGTAAACGTAAACGTTGAGTGTTATTTCTACACTCCACTGTATCTTTTGTATCTAATGTTCTTGTTGTTGTTTGAGTATGCGTATTAAAGTCCTAGTGTTGTATTTCGTGTTTTAAGAACGTTGTTGCAAATGCACTTTTGCGCATGTTTTTTTACATGTACGTTTGTGCATGTCCATTTGAGCGAGTGTGTTTGTGCATGTTTGTTGATTTGTATTAATGTCCTAGGATTGTAGTTTGTGTTTTCATGACCCTTTTTCCGAATGCACTTTTGCGTGAGTGCTTTTGTGCATGATTTTGTACTTTTACTTATGTGCGTATCTTTTGTAGCGAGTGTTTTGGTGCACGTTTCTTGATGCGCATTCGTATCCTCGAACTGTAGCGGGTATTTTAATGATCGCTTTTGGAATCCAATTTTGACCATGTTGGAGTCCGAATTTGGAAATTTGACATTAGACAGGAATTGTAGCCAGCTGAAATAGCTTTATAATACAGCCGGAACCTGTTGATTTGGAGTCCGGATGAGAAAGTTATGCTCGACTTCGTGGATACTACCGAAGATGTTGAGGGATCCTCTCTTCCAATTTGATTTTCTTTTCCTAACTGCAACTCTTTTCTTACTCTTTGATCATTTTTGCTTCTGGGACACCTAATTATCAATTTGTACCTATAGAATACTAAATCCACCAATTAAAACAGAAATATAAATTAATCCATAAAAAAATCCACGTTAATGTAAACGTTGAGTGTTATTCTACACTCCACTGTATCTTTTGTATCCGGTGTTTCAGTCGTTTGTTGAGTATAGCGTATTAAAGTCCTAGTGTTGTATTTCGTGTATTAAGAACGTTGTTTCATATGCACTTTTGCGCATGTTTTTTTACATGTACGTTTGTGCATGTCCATTTGAGCGAGAATGTTTGTGCATGTTTGTTGATTTGTCTTAATGTCCTAGGATTGTAGTTTGTGTTTTCATGATCCTTTTTGCGAATGCACTTTTGCGTGAGTGCTTTTGTGCATGATTTTGTACTTTTACTTATGTGCGTATCTTTTGTAGCGAGTGTTTTGGTGCACGTTTCTTGAGGCGCATTTGTGTCCTCGAACTGTAGCGGGTATTTTCATGATCGCTTTTGGAATCCAATTTTAACCATGTTCGAGTCTGAATTTGGAAATTTGACATTAGACAGGAATTGTTGCCAGCTGAAATAGCGTTCTAATGACGCCGGAACCAGTTGATTTGGAGTCCGGATGAGAAAGTTATGCTCGACTTTGTGGACACTACTGAAGATGTTGAGGGATCCTCTCTTCTAATTTGATTTTATTTTCCTAATTGCAACACTTTTCTTACTCTTTGATCATTTTTGCTTCATGGACACCTCATTATCAATTTGTACCTATAGAATACTAAATCCACCAATTAAAAAAGAAATATAAATTAATCCATAAAAAAATCCACGTAAACGTAAACGTTGAGTGTTATTTCTACACTCCACTGTATCTTTTGTATCTAGTGTTTTTGCTGTTGTTAGATTTGGAGTCCGGATGAGAAAGTTATCCTCGACTTCGTGGACACTACCGAAGATGTTGAGGGATCCTCTCTTCCAATTTGATTTTCTTTTCCTAACTGCAACTCTTTTCTTACTCTTTGATCATTTTTGCTACTAGGACACCTAATTATCAATTTGTACCTATAGAATACTAAATCCACCAATTAAAACAGAAATATAAATTAAACCATAAAAAAATCCACGTTAATGTAAACGTTGAGTGTTATTCTACACTCCACTGTATCTTTTGTATCCGGTGTTTTTGTTGTTTTTTGAGTATGCGTATTAAAGTCCTAGTGTTGTATTTCGTGTTTTAAGAACGTTGTTGCAAATGCACTTTTGCGCATGTTTTTTTACATGTACGTTTGTGCATGTCCATTTGAGCGAGTGTGTTTGTGCATGTTTGTTGATTTGTATTAATGTCCTAGGATTGTAGTTTGTGTTTTCATGATCCTTTTTGCTAATGCACTTTTGCGTGAGTGCTTTTGTGCATGACTTTTGTATTTTTACTTATGTGCGTATATTTTGTAGCGAGTGTTTTGGTGCACGTTTCTTGATGCGCATTCCTGTCCTCGAACTGTAGCGGGTATTTTCATGATCGCTTTTGGAATCCAATTTTGACCATGTTCGAGTCTGAATTTGGAAATTTGACATTAGACAGGAATTGTTGCCAGCTGAAATAGCTTTCTAATGACGCCGGAACCAGTTGATTTGGAGTCCGGATGAGAAAGTTATGCTCGACTTCGTGGACACTACCGAAGATGTTGAGGGATCCTCTCTTCTAATTTGATTTTATTTTCCTAATTGCAACTCTTTTCTTACTCTTTGATCATTTTTGCTTCATGGACACCTCATTATCAATTTGTACCTATAGAATACTAAATCCACCAATTAAAAAACAAATATAAATTAATCCATAAAAAAATCCACGTAAACGTAAACGTTGAGTGTTATTTCTACCCTCCACTGTATCTTTTGTATCTAGTGTTCTTGTTGTTGTTTGAGTATGCGTATTAAAGTCCTAGTGTTGTTTATCGTGTTTTAAGAACGTTGTTGCAAATGCACTTTTACTTATGTGCGTATCTTTTGTAGCGAGTGTTTTGGTGCACGTTTCTTGATGCGCATTCGTGTCCTCGAACTGTAGCGGGTATTTTCTTGATCGCTTTTGGAATCCAATTTTTACCATGTTCGAGTCCGAATTTGGAAATTTGACATTAGAAAGGAATTGTAGCCAGCTGAAATAGATTTCTAATGCCGCCGAAACCTGTTGATATGGAGTCTGGATGAGAAAGTTATGCTCGACTTCGTGGACACTACAGAAGATGTTGAGGGATCCTCTCTTCTAATTTGATTTTATTTTCCTAATTGCAACTCTTTTCTTACTCTTTGATCATTTTTGCATCATGGACACCTAATTATCAATATGTACCTATAGAATACTAAATCCACCAATTAAAACAAAAATCTAAATTAATCCATAAAAAAATCCACGTAAACGTAAACGTCGAGTGTTATTCTACACTCCACTGTATATTTTGTATCCGGTGTTTTTGCTGTTGTTAGTGTTAGAGTAGGTGACCAACAAGCCAACATATGGCTGTGGCATTTCGTATTTATTATTGTAATAAACGAACCTTTATTCGTATTAATGATAAAACACCTTGGCATTCTATATCTTTGTCCCTTTGTCACAAGCATAGATATAGTCCTTGCAGTTATTACAAGTACTAGTAATTGATCGTTAGGATCGTGAGATATTTACTTAAGTATTATAACTGTTAAACATGTTCCTAGTCGAAGGGTTACGCCACTAATGAGGATATCGGCCTTTCCCGTTAAGACTAGCACTTAGTGTATGTGTACTGCATCTCATCAGTAAACGGTATTGTGATATCGGCATGCATAAGTGGGTGCTCGTAAGTTGACGAGTTCACTGAACTCCCTCACCCTAGAAATCTCTAAGTGGTTCCCAATAATCGAGTAGAGATATCTATGGTATAGTTGTACACCATTAGTCCTTATGACCTAGACATCACCGTGACTTCACTAGAGGACCAGCTGTATCGTGACCTGTCCCTGAGTTCCACCGAGGACCATCCCAAGGGCCAGTTGTAACACCCCACGTGTTCAAAACACGATAATTTCTAAACCGAAAAACCTCCAGTCACGTAAATGCTAGATTTTACCAAATTAGGGCTATACGTGAAATATTGATATCCGAATTATTAGATATCAAATTTATTACGTGACCTTATGTGCCTATGTGTTTCGGTAATTATGCATGCATATTAGGAATTATTATAGTATATAATGTAGCATAAGTATATGCGTGTGCCGTGTATGTGTGTGTGTGTAATTAGGGGTGGATTATTAAATAATTTGAAATTAAAATGATTATCCTAAAGCCTAGCCTAACCCCTACTAAACCACTCCTACACTCCATGTCAAGCATGCTCCATAAGAAGTCCAAGAGTCTCTCTCTCCCTCACCATTTCGGCTGCAACATACCCCCTCTCTCTCTCCATTTTTTTGCCTTTCTTTCTTCACCTCCGAAACCACCATTTCCACCGGCACCACCAAGCTTGAACCCCTCTTCAAACTCAGCAAGATATTTATCAAACCAACCATGAGAATTCCCTATCTCACCCTTGCACTTGAATACTCAAAAAATGCTATAAATACATGGTGCCCCTTCACAAATGAAAACACTTCTCACCTAGAAATCTACACGGTATCTTTCCACATTAAGGTAGCTTGGTTAAATCTGCAAGCTTGAAGAAGGTAAGACTCCGCCATTTTCAAGTTCTTCTTCTTCTTCTTCTTCTTCTTCGTTTTTTCCCTTTCTAACTTTCGGTTTTTCCTTGAAGGCTCCCAAGAACCTTTCCCTTTTCATCTAGCTTTTTCCTTTCTGTTTTTCAAGGTAAGGAATCGAAATCCTTGCTGCAAATGGAGGTATCAAGTAATAAAAAGGGAAAAAAACTTCGAAATTAATTAAAAGACACCCCTAATTCTTATTTGTGTTGTTCTTGCATTTAAATTGTTTCTTGTGGTTAATCCGTAGGATTTATGTTATTGCATGTATGATCAGAGGTCTTAAATGGTAGATTGAGTCGATTTCCTTCATAGATGTTCGGTTCTTTCGAAGAATTGTGAAAAAGATTGAAATTGGAAAAGTTTTGGGGTTGCATGTGTAAATCGGCATATTTTCGGGCCAGATCTGTAATTTGTGAAAAGTCAGTCTCATATAAGTTTTCAAAACTGGTTTTTAACATTTGTTGAACTAAAATTTCAGCTTGAGAAAGGTTTTTAAGAAAAGAGTAATTTTTGGAACTTCTAGTGGTTTTGCATGTATGGATCTAAAAGTTTTGGGGTGAAAAATGGAATTTTCAAAGTTGCTGCATAAGTTAATATCTTAGCTTCGTTTTCTGCATTTTTAAATTAAGATTTCGAATTTTGGGGGATTTTCATGAAAAAGTGGATTTTGAAATCATAGTGTTGTTGCATGTGGAATTTGAAAGAGTTTTGGGGTAAATCTGTAATTTTCGAAGAATTGGTTTCAATTTGATTTCCAGGTCTGTTTTCCAGCATTTAGTAAAGTGTAATATTCAGTTTTAAAGGGGTCTTACTAGAAAAGGGTGAATTGTGCATTTTAGAGGTCTTGCATGTCTAAATCTAGAGAAACTAGGGTGAATTATGTAATTTCCGAAAATTCGGCATCAAATTAAGTTCAACTGAGTTTTCTGCATTGATCTGAAATTTAAGCTAAGTTAAGGGTCAATTTTCATAAAAGTATGAATTTTTGAACTTTAGAGTATATTGCATGTGTGAGTCTTGAACTTTGGGGGCAGAACTGTAATTTTCAGAAGTTATGGGGTGTTGTGCTGAAAACCCGAAACCTCCACAACTAATATGGTTCCTTGATTTTGAATTTTAATTGATATTAGGCAGTTTAGGGAAAGATCAAAGATAGATTAATCCTTAATAAGTGTGTGTTATATTCTTGGATGAATATGTGAGAATGCACAATTTGATCATGTTTAATCTTTTGTGAAATATGTGTCTAATTGTCACTTGATTGATATTTGTGATGTTTTGTGACTTTCATATTTCTTATGGGCTATTGTGGAATATTGATAACTGTATGTGCTCAACCGAAATTCTTAATACTTCGGCCGTGCCATTTTGTAATTAAGTAAAATAAATTGGGGAAATTAATGAAATACTTAGAAAGGATGAGAAAGGATACGGGGGGCCGGTATTCCAACCATAGATACTACAGTTGAGTGGTTTGATTCCACCAAAACGGGCTCAGAATAATCTTCTCATGTTCTAAGTAAAGAAGTTGATTTCTCATCGGATCCGATAAAATGAAGATTTCTTATGTTATATAGTAAATGAACTATATGTACTAGAATGTAAATTGTGCTAATTGTTGTTGCGCTTGTGCTATTATTATATAGTATATGTAGTACGACTATATTTTTAAATTCTCGTTATCTTTCGATAACCTTACTGAGCTTTGTTAGCTCATATAGATATTCTCCGTTTGCAGGTACTGGTACTACTCACTCCACCGGATTGGACTAGTCGACGTTTCGAGAGGACGATTCCGGGTTTTTGTTCGTATGGAGGATCTACTTATGTTGCTAGTAGTGCTATCTTTTGTGTACATTGTCCTTAGGACAATCACGATTTCTATAGTAGCTCACGTGTATTATTATCCGTGGTAGAGGAGACTAAGTTCTCCAAATGTGGGCCCCTTTTTGTTAAACTATGGTCCATTTATTTAATATGTAGTTTTAATTATGGACTTTAATTCTTTTCCTATGTTCTATCAAGGTGACACCACATAGAAGTTTATATTACGCAATTATTGGGTAATTGGGCGTACACTCCACCATTCCACTAAATCACTTCGCCGAAACATTTTCCGAAGCCGTCTCCGTCCTTAAATCCCGAACCTCAAAGGAAATAGTAATAGTATGAAATAGGTTTTCTAAACCCCTTACCCACATACCCAAACGCTTAAATAATATCTTCAAAGCTTCCGTGCCTGGCAAACCCTCTCGGTTTGCTATACGTATTCTAGGGGGTGTCACAGACATGGTATCAGAGCAAAATTTGTAGAAACTCTATACGAGCACCGAACCGGATTTCGAAACCCTTGAAGCGTGAAGACTCGGTCGGTCCGGTAATTATGTGCTTACTTGTGTTTATATTTATTTTTCTATTAATCTAAAGGTATTTTTGCAACACATACACTAAGACATGACAGGAAGACAATCACGGAACACCACCGCCGCAAACAATCTCCCAGACACCGCTAACGTTATTCTTGGTCTTTCCAACCTTATCCGCGAGCAAGCACAGAATCATCACGATCAGATTCAACAACTTCTTCAAAGCCGCCAAACGCCATCTACGCCTCAACCAAATCCTCAAAGTCTATATGAACGTTTCCTTCGCATGAAACCCTCTGAATTTCATGGTGATCCCGACCCGGTCATAGCCGAAGAATGGGTCAAGTCCTTGGAAGTGATCTTTGACTACATGCAAATGGATGACCGTGAACGAGTGCACTGTGCCCTCTTTCTACTTCGCAACGAAGCCCGGAACTGGTGGGAAGGAGCTAAGGAAGGTGTTGAACTCGAGAACTTGTCATGGGAAGCATTCAAAGTCCAATTCTTCGAGAAGTATTTTTCCAAAGACGTTCGGGCCAACAAACTCAAGGAATTCCTGGAACTCCGCCAAGGAGACCTCACCATGACCGAATACGTTCGATTATTCGAACGAGGATGCTTGTACGCCCCATTCATCGCCAAGGACGCCGAAGAAAAGAAGAATCACTTCACAAGAGGACTACAACCTGAAATCCGAAGGGATATCCACATGTCCGACGCCACTACCTTTCGCCAAATGGTAGACAAGGCACTAACCGCCGCTCAAGACGAAAACGATATTCAACAAGGGAAACGATCCCAGCCACCCGCGCCACGACCTTGGAAGAAGGCCAACTTTGGAAATCAAAAATTCAAAGGAAAGAAGGTCCAAATTTCAAACTCTAGACCAGTAACACCGGCAGCCAAGCCAACTTGCTCGAACTGCGGAAAGGCTCACTTCGGAATCTGCGTAAGGGATACCGAATTATGCTTTCGATGCAAAAAGCCCGGCCATAAGGCGAGAGACTGCCCCAATGCCCAAACTCGAGTCCCAGGCCGCGTGTTTTCCATGACCCGAGAACAAGTGCATCAAGACCCGACGATGATCGCAGGTACCCTTCTCATTCTTGGAGAACCCGTGTATGCTTTGATCGATTCTGGTTCTACACATTCTTTTATTTCAACCAATGTGTGCGTACGCCTTGGCCTAATACCGACCCAAGTAAGCCATGAATATCGCATCTCTATGCCCTCGGGCGAAGAGATGATTACTAGCGAGGTAGTGAAGGATTGCCCTATTCAGATTAAATCCCAACCCATGAGGTTCGATCTCATCGTCTTAGCGATCGAGAATTTCGACCTTATAATGGGCATGGACTGGCTGACCAAGTTCAAGGCTCAAATCAATTGCGCTCTGAAGACCGTAAGCTTTTCTCTTCCGAATCACGCTTCCCTAGAATTTCAAAGCGACACCAAGACCCAGATTCCCATAATCTCAGCAATCAAAGCCACCAAACTCATCAACAAGGGACATACCGGCTATCTAGTCGACCTTCTAGAGACTAACTCAAAACCTCCACCGACAATGTCCGAACTTCCCGTTGTTCAAAAATTCCCCGACGTTTTCCCCGATGACCTACCCGGACTACCGCCTGATCGCGAAATCGAATTCGAAATTCATCTCATTCCGGGAACGGAACCAATCTCAAAGGCTCCATACCGTATGGCTCCGGTGGAACTTAAAGAATTGAAAAATCAAGTCCAAGAGCTACTCGATAAAAGATACATCCGCCCCAGTCACTCTCCATGGGGAGCCCCGGTTCTATTCGTTAAGAAGAAAGACGGATCGTTCCGCCTTTGCATCGACTATCGAGAACTGAATAAGGTGACCATAAAGAATAAATACCCTCTGCCCCGCATCGATGATCTCTTTGACCAACTCCAAGGGTCATCCGTCTTCTCCAAAATCGACCTCCGGTCAGGTTACCACCAGCTGAAAGTCAAAGAAACAGACATTCCGAAGACTGCTTTCCGAACTCGGTACGGCCATTATGAATTCGTAGTAATGCCGTTTGGGTTAACCAACGCACCAGCCGCTTTCATGGACCTTATGAATCGAGTCTTTCATCAGTACCTCGACAAATTTGTCATCGTCTTTATCGATGATATTCTTATATACTCCAAGACCCAAGAAGAACATGCCTCCCAACTGCGAACAGTACTTCAAACACTCCGGGAGCATAAACTCTACGCCAAGTTCAGTAAATGTGAATTTTGGCTATCACGCGTCGTTTTTCTTGGTCACATTATCTCCGCCGAAGGACTTTCCGTCGACCCCAGCAAAATAGAAGCTATCTCAACGTGGCCAACTCCAAGGAACGTCAGAGATATCCGAAGCTTTCTTGGTTTGGCCGGATACTATCGCAAGTTCGTCCAAGATTTCTCAAAAATCGCATCACCTCTCACTCAACTCACGAAGAAGGGAGTCGCCTACCAATGGACCCCAGACCGTGAGGCTAGTTTCCAAGAGTTAAAGAAGCGTTTAACCACCGCCCCAATTCTCTCATTACCCGATGGATCCGGAAAATTTGTGATTTACAGCGACGCATCCAAACTCGGGCTAGGTGCCGTACTTATGCAAAACGGAAAAGTGATAGCCTACGCGTCCCGCCAGCTCAAGGAATACGAGAAAAATTACCCAACTCATGACTTAGAGCTCGCAGCAGTAGTCTTTGCACTTAAAATCTGGCGCCACTACCTATACGGAGATAAGTGCACCGTCTACACCGATCACAAAAGCCTGAAGTATTTCTTCACTCAGAAGGAATTGAACATGAGGCAGCGAAGATGGTTAGATCTGGTTAAAGATTACGACTGTGAATTCCTATACCACCCCGGGAAGGCGAATGTTGTGGCAGATGCCCTTAGTCGGAAATCGATAAACGCCCTAGTGGTCGAGTCCGAATTTCGAGGCCGCGTGAGGACAGCCCAAGATCAAGACCCCCAACTTCAGAAAATTCGCACAAACCTCGAAACAAACCCTAATTTTCGAATTTCCAAAGACGGTTTCCTCCAATTTCACAACCGCATCTGCATTCCCGACGATGCCGAAATCAAACGACTCCTTTTAGCCGAGGCACATCAAACCACATATACTTGCCACCCCGGATCAACCAAAATGTACCAAGACTTGAAGAAACTTTATTGGTGGCCGAGAATGAAAGAAGATATAGCTCGATTCGTCGCCCAATGCCTCACTTGCCAACAGATCAAGACCGAACACCAACGGCCCGGAGGATTACTTCAACCAAATTCAATTCCCGAATGGAAATGGGAAGAAATAACAATGGACTTTGTTCAAGGGTTTCCAAGGACCCAACGCGGATCCGACTCTATCTGGGTAATTATCGATCGGTTAACCAAATCAGCCCATTTTCTTCCGATCCGCAAGACGTTTAGCCTAGACAAACTCGCGGAACTCTATATGCGAGAAATCGTTCGGCTCCACGGAATTCCGACGACTATTATTTCAGATCGAGACCCACGTTTCACCTCAAGATTCTGGAAAAGTTTGCAAGGAACTCTTGGTACCAAATTATCGTTCAGCACGGCCTTTCATCCCCAAACCGATGGCCAGTCAGAACGCACGATTAAAACCCTTGAGGACCTACTTCGAGCCTGTATACTCGACTTTGGAGGCAACTGGGAATCTCGACTACCGTTGATCGAATTTGCATATAATAATAGCTTCCAAACATCAATCGGAATGGCACCCTACGAAGCACTCTACGGACGAAAGTGCCGATCTCCCCTCTACTGGGATGAAGTGGGAGAGAGAAAACTTCTCGGGCCCGACCTAGTTCAACAAACCGTGAACCTAGTTCGAGACATCCGCGAAAATATACGAGTTGCCCAAAACCGACAACAAAGCTACGCAAATAATAGAAGGCGAGATTTGGAATTTGAAGTCGGAGGGTCGGTATTTCTAAAAGTAGCTCCTTTTAAAGGAATTTTGCGATTCGGAAACCGAGGTAAGCTATCTCCACGTTATATCGGTCCGTTCGAAATACTCGAAAGAATAGGCAGTCGCGCTTACCGTCTAGCACTTCCGCCTAACCTATCCCGAATCCATAACGTATTCCACGTCTCCATGCTTCGCAAATACATTCCCAGCCCCGAACACGTTCTCAAGGCCGAACCTATTGAGCTACATCCGAACCTTTCATACGAAGAAAAACCCCTCCGAATTCTCGACTCCAAAACCAAGACACTCCGAAACCGCGAGATTCACCTAGTCAAAGTGCAGTGGCATAACCACACAACCGAAGAAGCTACATGGGAACGCGAATCAGAAATGAGAAGTCTCTATCCCGAATTGTTCGGGACAGGTAACAAATTTTGGGGACAAAATTTTTTAAAGGGGGGAAGATTGTAACACCCCACGTGTTCAAAACACGATAATTTCTAAACCGAAAAACCTCCAGTCACGTAAATGCTAGATTTTACCAAATTAGGGCTATACGTGAAATATTGATATCCGAATTATTAGATATCAAATTTATTACGTGACCTTATGTGCCTATGTGTTTCGGTAATTATGCATGCATATTAGGAATTATTATAGTATATAATGTAGCATAAGTATATGCGTGTGCCGTGTATGTGTGTGTGTGTAATTAGGGGTGGATTATTAAATAATTTGAAATTAAAATGATTATCCTAAAGCCTAGCCTAACCCCTACTAAACCACTCCTACACTCCATGTCAAGCATGCTCCATAAGAAGTCCAAGAGTCTCTCTCTCCCTCACCATTTCGGCTGCAACATACCCCCTCTCTCTCTCCATTTTTGCCTTTCTTTCTTCACCTCCGAAACCACCATTTCCACCGGCACCACCAAGCTTGAACCCCTCTTCAAACTCAGCAAGATATTTATCAAACCAACCATGAGAATTCCCTATCTCACCCTTGCACTTGAATACTCAAAAAATGCTATAAATACATGGTGCCCCTTCACAAATGAAAACACTTCTCACCTAGAAATCTACACGGTATCTTTCCACATTAAGGTAGCTTGGTTAAATCTGCAAGCTTGAAGAAGGTAAGACTCCGCCATTTTCAAGTTCTTCTTCTTCTTCTTCTTCTTCTTCGTTTTTTCCCTTTCTAACTTTCGGTTTTTCCTTGAAGGCTCCCAAGAACCTTTCCCTTTTCATCTAGCTTTTTCCTTTCTGTTTTTCAAGGTAAGGAATCGAAATCCTTGCTGCAAATGGAGGTATCAAGTAATAAAAAGGGAAAAAAACTTCGAAATTAATTAAAAGACACCCCTAATTCTTATTTGTGTTGTTCTTGCATTTAAATTGTTTCTTGTGGTTAATCCGTAGGATTTATGTTATTGCATGTATGATCAGAGGTCTTAAATGGTAGATTGAGTCGATTTCCTTCATAGATGTCCGGTTCTTTCGAAGAATTGTGAAAAAGATTGAAATTGGAAAAGTTTTGGGGTTGCATGTGTAAATCGGCATATTTTCGGGCCAGATCTGTAATTTGTGAAAAGTCAGTCTCATATAAGTTTTCAAAACTGGTTTTTAACAATTGTTGAACTAAAATTTCAGCTTGAGAAAAGTTTTTAAGAAAAGAGTAATTTTGGAACTTCTAGTGGTTTTGCATGTATGGATCTAAAAGTTTTGGGGTGAAAAATGGAATTTTCAAAGTTGCTGCATAAGTTAATATCTTAGCTTCGTTTTCTGCATTTTTAAATTAAGATTTCGAATTTTGGGGGATTTTCATGAAAAAGTGGATTTTGAAATCATAGTGTTGTTGCATGTGGAATTTGAAAGAGTTTTGGGGTAAATCTGTAATTTTCGAAGAATTGGTTTCAATTTGATTTCCAGGTCTGTTTTCCAGCATTTAGTAAAGTGTAATATTCAGTTTTAAAGGGGTCTTACTAGAAAAGGGTGAATTGTGCATTTTAGAGGTCTTGCATGTCTAAATCTAGAGAAACTAGGGTGAATTATGTAATTTCCGAAAATTCGGCATCAAATTAAGTTCAACTGAGTTTTCTGCATTGATCTGAAATTTAAGCTAAGTTAAGGGTCAATTTTCATAAAAGTATGAATTTTTGAACTTTAGAGTATATTGCATGTGTGAGTCTTGAACTTTGGGGGCAGAACTGTAATTTTCAGAAGTTATGGGGTGTTGTGCTGAAAACCCGAAACCTCCACAACTAATATGGTTCCTTGATTTTGAATTTTAATTGATATTAGGCAGTTTAGGGAAAGATCGAAGATAGATTAATCTTTAATAAGTGTGTGTTATATTCTTGGATGAATATGTGAGAATTCACAATTTGATCATGTTTAATCTTTTGTGAAATATGTGTCTAATTGTCACTTGATTGATATTTGTGATGTTTTGTGACTTTTATATTTCTTATGGGCTATTGTGGAATATTGATAACTGTATGTGCTCAACCGAAATTCTTAATACTTCGGCCGTGCCATTTTGTAATTAAGTAAAATAAATTGGGGAAATTAATGAAATACTTAGAAAGGATGAGAAAGGATACGGGGGGCCGGTATTCCAACCATAGATACTACAGTTGAGTGGTTTGATTCCACCAAAACGGGCTCAGAATAATCTTCTCATGTTCTAAGTAAAGAAGTTGATTTCTCATCGGATCCGATAAAATGAAGATTTCTTATGTTATATAGTAAATGAACTATATGTACTAGAATGTAAATTGTGCTAATTGTTGTTGCGCTTGTGCTATTATTATATAGTATATGTAGTACGACTATATTTTTAAATTCTCGTTATCTTTCGATAACCTTACTGAGCTTTGTTAGCTCATATAGATATTCTCCGTTTGCAGGTACTAGTACTACTCACTCCACCGGATTGGACTAGTCGACGTTTCGAGAGGACGATTCCGGGTTTTTGTTCGTATGGAGGATCTACTTATGTTGCTAGTAGTGCTATCTTTTGTGTACATTGTCCTTAGGACAATTACGATTTCTATAGTAGCTCACGTGTATTATTATCCGTGGTAGAGGAGACTAAGTTCTCCAAATGTGGGCCCCTTTTTGTTAAACTATGGTCCATTTATTTAATATGTAGTTTTAATTATGGACTTTAATTCTTTTCCTATGTTCTATCAAGGTGACACCACATAGAAGTTTATATTACGCAATTATTGGGTAATTGGGCGTACACTCCACCATTCCACTAAATCACTTCGCCGAAACATTTCCCGAAGCCGTCTCCGTCCTTAAATCCCGAACCTCAAAGGAAATAGTAATAGTATGAAATAGGTTTTCTAAACCCCTTACCCACATACCCAAACACTTAAATAATATCTTCAAAGCTTCCGTGCCTGGCAAACCCTCTCGGTTTGCTATACGTATTCTAGGGGGTGTCACACCAGTGTTCGTGCAGTCCGAAATCTAGTGGGAGGTCTGTGCATTGTAGTCGGGGATTCGATCGCTAGAAAAGTCTTGGATGTCCTGTGTGTTCTGAAAGTTTGTAATCATTCTAAGTCTCTGGCCAGAGCTGACTAAGTGATGATTAGAGAATTCGATTCTCTAAGTCTTGCACGTGACGATTACAACACTTGGAACGATCGCACCGTCATCGAACATATAAAGAGGTCTCGATGAACCAATGCCTCTAGTTCGATCGGGACATATGAATCGAAGGGACCGTACTGTACGTTAACTATATCTGAAGGTTCTTGCAGGCACTTCATTTGTATCTAGGGAATCATGACGCGTAGTTGCTAGACGCCAATCTTGATTCGTTGGGTGATTAAGGTGAAACGAGCTTCATCTTAATCGTAACTCTAAGGGACGAGTTTTGACCACAAAGAGTTGTGGGCCCACGGCTAGCTTACACCTGAACCATCGAGGGTCACACTGCTCGTGCACATGAGATCTTTGAATAAACTCAGAGATAAAATAGTTTATCTTTGCATAATTGGAAGTCAATACGACTGAGTCCAACATTCGTAATTTGGAATTACGAATGAGAATAAGAAAAGGAAAAGAATAGGCGAACGTTGTAGTGGACTTTCTAAATCGGGAAGTTTCCAAATTTAGAAAGTGCACTGAAGTAGGGTTTCCACTTTTGGAAAGTTGGAAAATGAGAGATTGCACTCGTAATGACGAGAAAATTATAATGATTCCGAAAATGTAATCGTTGCAATTTTTCGGTCATTGAATTAAGAGAGACGAGCAAATAAAAGTACTATGTTGGGCCCGGTCCAACTTAAGCCCGCTAGGGTTTTATGCAAGACATGTAAATACTTGATTTATAGGTCTTGCACAAACACACAAAAAAAACCCTAACCCTAGCCGTCCACCTCTCTCTCTCGGCCTCTCTCTCTCCCGCGGCCACCACCGCCGTCCTCCCCGCCGTTTCGCCGGAATCGGCCGTTCATCGGCCGATTGTATTGGTAGCTTCTTTCTTTCTCTTTTTCTTCCGTTTTTCTAACTAGTACGTGTCTAGTGCCACGTGTTTAGTAGATCGAAGTATACGAGGTGAAATCCGAGAGGAGGAAGATCGAAGATCGAGGAATCGAAGAGCAGCGCACGAGCCGAAGCCGCACGCTGCCCCACGCGCCGCCCCGGAAGACCGCGCGTGTACCTCACGCGCCGCCGTGGCCGATTCGCCGCTGCTGCCGCTGCACCGCTGCTGCCCCGATTGTACGGATTGGTTTCCGTAGCAATCTCGACTTGCTAAACGCCCCTACCTCACGCTTCAAGAGGTAAATACACGAAACCCTAGTTTCGATTCGTTTACGTTTAAACTATGAATTCATGTTCGCTATCGTATGATTTTATGTGATTATGTGTAATCGTTTTAATCGTTGCAAGCATGTTAATTGGTTTAAACGCGAGCATGTTAATTGATTTAAATTCGGTTAAATTATTTAGCATGTATGTTGTTTTTAATTTCGCTGGAAGCGCAAAGGTACGCAATTAATTGATTTAATTTATCGGGCGTGTGCTTATGTGCTTTAAAGTCGTTTAAATCGCATAAAATTTTTGTTTTCCGCTGCGTACACGTGCCCGAAACCCAACAGTGGTATCAGAGCTCGTTGCGCAATTAATTGCGTTCGTTTTAATATGCTATGATTTTATGCATGTTCGATTTATTAATGTAGTGATTGTCGTATTATGTAATTGCGAGTTTTCGTAAGTTTAAAATATTTTTGAAATATTGTTTAGAATTTTTCCAGCTTTAAAATTGTTTAAAATTGGAAAATCGGATCTGAAATTATTTTTAAAATGTCGTTTTTAAATGTTCGGATCGAACCGGTCGGACCGGCCGGTTCGATGGTTGTGTGCGATCTAGTTGACCGAATCCACGTGGATTCGGGTCGGTCAGACCGGTTCTCGGTCCGACTGACCCGGCCCACTGATTTGGGTCAATTGGACCGGGCAGAACCGGACCGTTTCGGTCCGAACCGGTCAGACCGGTCGGCCGAACCGGTTCACTGAAAATAAAAAAAAAAAAAAAAAAAAATTCAGATTTCTAAAATTAAACTTAAAACAAATTGATTTTAATTTTCGGAAAATTATTTTCAATTAATCCCAATTAGATAATTGGATCGACAATCATCTATTTTAGTAAATAGGTGTTAGATTAGAGAGGAATTGTAGCCAGCTGAATAGCTTTCTAATGCCGCCGAAACCAGTTGATATGGAGTCCGGATGAGAAAGTTATGCTCGACTACGTGGACACTACCGAAGATGTTGAGGGATCCTCTCTTCTAATTTGATTTTATTTTCCTAATTGCAACTCTTTTCTTACTCTTTGATCATTTTTGCTTCATGGACACCTAATTATCAATTTGTACCTATAGAATACTAAATCCACCAATTAAAACATAAATATAAATTAATCCATAAAAAAATCCACGTAAATGTAAACCTTGAGTGTTATTCTACACTCCACTGTATCTTTTGTATCCGGTGTTTTTGCTGTTGTTAGGTTATGCGTATTAAAGTCCTAGTGTTGTATTTCGTGTTTTTATGAACGTTGTTGCGAATGCACTTTTGCGCATGTTTTTTTACATATACGTTTGTGCATGTCCATTTGAGCGAGTGTGTTTGTGCATGTTTGTTGATTTGTATTAATGTCCTAGGATTGTAGTTTGTGTTTTCATGATCCTTTTTGCTAACGTACTTTTGCGTGAGTACTTTTCTACCTGATTTTGTACTTTTACTTATGTGCGTAGATTTTGTAGCGAGCGTTTTGGTGCACGTTTCTTGATGCGCATTCGTGTCCTCGAACTGTAGCGGGTATTTTCATGATCGCTTTTGGAATCCAATTTTGACCATGTTCGAGTCTGAATTTGGAAATTTGACATTAGACAGGAATTGTTGCCAGCTGAAATAGCTTTCTAATGCTGCCGAAACCAGTTGATATGGAGTCTGGATGAGAAAGTTATGCTCGACTTCGTGGACACTACCGAAGATGTTGAGGGATCCTTTCTTCTAATTTGATTTTATTTTCCTAATTGCAACTCTTTTCTTACTCTTTGATCATTTTTGCTTCATGGACACCTAATTATCAATTTGTACCTATAGAATACTAAATCCACCAATTAAAACTGAAATATAAATTAATCCATAAAAAAATCCATGTAAACGTAAACGTTGAGTGTTATTCTACACTCCACTGTATCTTTTGTATCCGGTGTTTTTGCTGTTGTTAGGTTATGCGTATTAAAGTCCTTGTGTTGTATTTCGTGTTTTTATGAACGTTGTTGCGAATGCACTTTTGCGCATGTTTGTTTACGTGTACGTTTGTGCATGTGCATTTGAGCGAGTGTGTTTGTGCATGTTTTGTTGATTTGAATTAATGTCCTAGGATTGTAGTTTGTGTTTTCATGATCCTTTTCGCGATAGCACTTTTGCGTGAGTGCTTTTGTGCATGATATTGTACTTTTACTTATGTGCGTATCTTTTGTAGCGAGTGTTTTGGTGCACGTTTCTTGATGCGCATCCGTGTCCTCGAAATGTAGCGGGTATTTTCATGATCGCTTTTGGAATCCATTTTTGACCATGTACGTTTGTGCATGTCCATTTGAGCGAGTGTGTTTGTGCATGTTTGTTGATTTGTATTAATGTCCTAGGATTGTAGTTTGTATTTTCATGATCCTTTTTGCTAATGTACTTTTGCGTGAGTACTTTTCGGCATGATTTTGTACTTTTACTTATGTGCGTAGATTTTGTAGCGAGTGTTTTGGTGCACGTTTCTTGATGCGCATTCGTGTCCTCCAACTGTAGCGGGTATTTTAATGCGCATTCTTGATGTGCGAGTCTGAATTTGGAAATTTGACATTAGACAGGAATTGCTGCCAGCTGAAATAGCTTTCTAATGCCGCCGGAACCAGTTGATTTGGAGTCCGGATGAGAAAGTTATGCTCAACTTCGTGGACACTACCGAATATGTTGAGGGATCCTCTCTTCTAATTTGATTTTATTTTCCTAATTGCAACTCTTTTCTTACTCTATGATCATTTTTGCTTCATGGACACCTAATTATCAATTTTTCCCTATAGAATACTAAATCCACCAATTAAAAAAGAAATATAAATTAATCCATAAAAAAATCCACGTAACTGTAAACGTTGAGTGTTATTCTACACTCCACTGTATCTTTTGTATCCGGTGTTTTTGCTGTTGTTTGGTTATGCGTATTAAATTCCTAGTGTTGTATTTCGTGTTTTTATGAACGTTGTTGCGAATACACTTTTGCGCATGTTTGTTTACATGTACGTTTGTGCATGTCCATTTGAGCGAGTGTGTTTGTGCATGTTTGTTGATTTGTATTAATGTCCTAGGATTGTAGTTTGTGTTTTCATGATCCTTTTTGCGAAAGCACTTTTGCGTGAGTGCTTTTGTGCATGATTTTGTACTTTTACTAATGTGCGTATGTTTTGTAGCAAGTGTTTTGGTGCACGTTTCTTGATGCGCATTAATGTCCTCGAACTGTAGCGAGTATTTTCATGATCGCTTTTGGAATCCAATTTTGACCATGTTCGAGTCCGAATTTGGAAATTTGACATTAGAGAGGAATTGTAGCCAGCTGAAATAGCTTTCTAATGCCGCCGGAACCAGTTGATTTGGAGTCCGGATGAGAAAGTTATGCTCGACTTCGTGGACCCTACCGAAGATGTTGAGGGATCCTCTCTTTTAATTTGATTTTATTTTCCTAATTGCAACTCTTTTCTTACTCTTTGATCATTTTTGCTTCATGGACACCTAATTATCAATTTGTCCCTATAGAATACTAAATCCACCAATTAAAACAGAAATATAAATTAATCCATAAAAAAATCAACGTAAACGTAAACATTGAGTGTTATTCTACACTCCACTGTATCTTTTGTATCTAGTGTTCTTGTTGTTGTTTGAGTATGCGTATTAAAGTCCTAGTATTGTATTTCGTGTTTTAAGAACGTTGTTGCAAATGCACTTTTGCGCATGTTTTTTTACATGTACGTTTTGTTGTGTTTCGGGCACGCATACGCAGCGGAAAACAAAAATTTTGTGCGAATTAAACGACTTTAAAACACACAAGTACATGCCCGATAAATTAAATCAATTAATTGCGTACCTTTGCGCTTCCAGCGAAAATAAAAACAACATACATGCTAATAAAGTTAACCGAATTAAATCAAGTTTCTTGATGCCCATTCGTGTTCTCGAACTGTAGCGAGTATTTTCATGATCGCTTTTGGAATCCAATTTTTACCATGTTCGAGTCCGAATTTGGAAATTTGACATTAGACAGGACTTGTAGCCAGCTGAAATAGCTTTCTAATACCGCCGAAACTAGTTGATATGGAGTCTGGATGAGAAAGTTATGCTCGACTTCGTGGACACTACCGAAGATGTTGAGGGATCCTCTCTTCTAATTTGATTTTATTTTCCTAATTGCAACTCTTTTCTTACTCTTTGATCATTTTTGCTTCATGGACACCTAATTATCAATTTGTACCTATAGAATACTAAATCCACCAATTAAAACTGAAATATAAATTAATCCATAAAAAAATCCACGTAAACGTAAACGTTGAGTGTTATTCTACACTCCACTGTATCTTTTGTATCTGGTGTTTTTGTTGTTGTTAGGTTATGCGTATTAAAGTCCTAGTGTTGTATTTCGTGTTTTTATGAACGTTGTTGCGAATGCACTTTTGCGCATGTTTTTTTACATGTACGTTTGTGCATGTCCATTTCAGCGAGTGTGTTTGTGCATGTTTGTTGATTTGTATTAATATCCTAGGATTGTAGTTTGTGTTTTCATGATCCTTTTTGCTATTGTACTTTTGCGTGAGTACTTTTCGGCATGATTTTGTACTTTTACTTATGTGCGTAGATTTTTTAGCGAGTGTTTTGGAGCAGGTTTCTTGATGCGCATTCGTGTCCTCGAACTGTAGCGGGTATTTTCATGATCGCTTTTGGAATCCAATTTTGACCATGTTCGAGTCTGAATTTGGAAATTTGACATTAGACAGGAATTGTTGCCAGCTGAAATAGCTTTCTAATGCCACCGGAACCAGTTAATTTGGAGTCCGGATGAGAAAGTTATGCTCGACTTCGTGGACACTACCGAAGATGTTGAGGGATCCTCTCTTCTAATTTGATTTTATTTTCCTAATTGCAACTTTTTTCTTATTCTATGATCATTTTTGCTTCATAGACACCTAATTATAATTTTTTCCCTATAGAATACTAAATCCACCAATTAAAAAAGAAATATAACTTAATCCATAAAAAAATCCACGAAACTGTAAACGTTGAGTGTTATTCTACACTCCACTGTATCTTTTGTATCCGGTGTTTTTGCTGTTGTTAGGTTATGCGTATTAAAGTCCTAGTGTTGTATTTCGTGTTTTTATGAACGTTGTTGCGAATGCACTTTTGCGCATGTTTTTTTACATGTACGTTTGTGCATGTCCATTTCAGCGAGTGTGTTTGTGCATGTTTGTTGATTTGTATTAATGTCCTAGGATTGTAGTTTGTGTTTTCATGATCCTTTTTGCTAATGTACTTTTGCGTGAGTGCTTTGGTGCATGATTTTGTACTTTTACTTATGTGCGTATCTTTTGTAGCGAGTGTTTTGGTGCACGTTTCTTGATGCGCATTTGTGTCCTCGAACTGTAGCGGGAATTTTCATCATCGCTTTTGGAATCAAATTTTGACCATGTTCGAGTCCGAATTTGGAAATTTGACATTAGAGAGGAATTGTAGCCAGCTGAAATAGCTTTCTAATGCCGGCGGAGAGCAGTTGATTTGGAGTCCGGATGAGAAAGTTATGCTCTACTTCATGGACACTACCGAAGATGTTGAGGGATCCTATCTTCTAATTTGATTTTATTTTCCTAATTGCAACTCTTTTCTTACACTTTGATCATTTTTGCTTCATGGACACCTAATTATAAATTTATCCATATAGAATACTAAATCCACCAATTAAAACAGAAATATAAATTAATCCATAAAAAAATCCACGTAAATGTAAACGTTGAGTGTTATTCTACACTCCACTGTATCTTTTGTATCCGGTGTTTTTGCTGTTGTTAGGTTATGCGTATTAAAGTCCTAGTGTTGTATTTCGTGTTTTTATGAACATTGTTGCGAATACACTTTTGCGCATATTTGTTTATATGTACGTTTGTGCATGTCCATTTGGGCCAGTGTGTTTGTGCATGTTTGTTGATTTGTATTAATGTCCTAGGATTGTAGTTTGTGTTTTCATGATCCTTTTTGCGAAAGCACTTTTGCGTGAGTACTTTTGTCATGATTTTGTACTTTTACTTATGTGCGTATATTTTGTAGCGAGTGTTTTTGTGCACGTTTCTTGATGCGCATTCGTGTCCTCGAACTGTAGAGGGTATTTTCATCATCGCTTTTGGAATCCAATTTTGACCATGTTCGAGTCCGAATTTGGAAATTTGACATTAGACACGAATTGTAGCCAGCTGAAATAACATTCTAATGCCGCCGAAACCAGTTGATATGGAGTCTGGATGAGAAAGTTATGCTCGACTTCGTGGACACTACCGAAGATGTTGAGGGATCCTCTCTTCTAATTTGTTTTATTTTCCTAATTGCAACTCTTTTCTTACTCTTTAATCATTTTTGCTTCATGGACACCTCATTATCAATTTGTACCTATAGAATACTAAATCCACTAACTAAAACAGAAATATAAATTTATCCATAAAAAAATCCACGTAAACGTAAACGTTGAGTGTTATTTCTACACTCCACTGTATCTTTTGTATCTAGTGTTCTGGTTGTTGTTTGAGTATGCGTATTAAAGTCCTAGTGTTGTATTTCGTGTTTTAAGAACGTTGTTGCAAATGCACTTTTGCGCATGTTTTTTTACATGTATGTTTGTGCAAGTCCATTTGAGCGAGTGTGTTTGTGCATGTTTGTTGATTTGTATTAATGTCCTAGGATTGTAGTTTGTGTTTTCATGATCCTTTGTGCGAATGCACTTTTGCGTGAGTGCTTTTGTGCATGATTTTCTACTTTTACTTATGTGCGTATCTTTTGTAACGAGTGTTTTGGTGCACGTTTCTTGATGCGCAATCGTGTCCTCGAACTGTAGCGGGTATTTTCATGATCGCTTTTGGAATCCAATTTTGACCATTTTCGAGTCCGAATTTGAAAATTTGAAATTAGAGAGGAATTGTTGCCAGCTGAAATAGCTTTCTAATGCCGCCGGATCCAGTTGATTTGGAGTCCGGATGAGAAAGTTATGCTCGACTTCGTGGACACTACCGAAGATGTTGAGGGATCCTCTCTTCTAATTTGATTTTATTTTCCTAATTGCAACTCTTTTCTTACTCTATGATCATTTTTGCTTCATGGACACCTAATTATCAATTTGTCCCTAGAGAATACTAAATCCACCAATTAAAACAGAAATATAAATTAATCCATAAAAAAATCCACGTAACTGTAAACGTTGAATGTTATTCTACACTCCACTGTATCTTTTGTATCTGGTGTTTTTGCTGTTGTTAGGTTATGCGTATTAAAGTCCTAGTGTTGTATTTCGTGTTTTTATGAACGTTGTTGCGAATGCACTTTTGCGCATGTTTGTTTACATGTACGTTTGTGCATGTCCATTTGAGCGAGTGTGTTTGGGCATGTTTGGTGATTTGTATTAATGTCCTAGGATTGTAGTTTGTGTTTTCATGATCCTTTTTGCGAATGCACTTTTGCGTGAGTGCTTTTGTGCATGATTTTGTACTTTTACTTATGTGCGTATCTTTTGTAGCGAGTGTTTTGGTGCACGTTTCTTGATGCGCATTCGTGTCCTCGAACTGTAACGGGTATTTTCATGATCGCTTTTGGAATCCAATTTTGACCATGTTCGAGTCCGAATTTGGAAATTTGACATTAGACAGGAATTGTTGCCAGCTGAAATAGCTTTCTAATGCCACCGGAACCAGTTAATTTGGAGTCCGGATGAGAAAGTTATGCTCGACTTCGTGGACACTACCGAAGATGTTGAGGGATCCTCTCTTCTAATTTGATTTTATTTTCCTAATTGCAACTCTTTTCTTACTCTATGATCATTTTTGCTTCATAGACACCTAATTATAATTTTTTCCCTATAGAATACTAAATCCACCAATTAAAAAAGAAATATAACTTAATCCATAAAAAAATCCACGAAACTGTAAACGTTGAGTGTTATTCTACACTCCACTGTATCTTTTGTATCCGGTGTTTTTGCTGTTGTTAGGTTATGCGTATTAAAGTCCTAGTGTTGTATTTCGTGTTTTTATGAACGTTGTTGCGAATGCACTTTTGCGCATGTTTGTTTACATGTACGTTTTTGCATGTCCATTTGAGCGAGTGTGTTTGTGCATGTTTGTTGATTTGTATTAATGTCCTAGGATTGTAGTTTGTGTTTTCATGATCCTTTTTGCGAAAACACTTTTGCGTGAGTGCTTTGGTGCATGATTTTGTACTTTTACTTATGTGCGTATCTTTTGTAGCGAGTGTTTTGGTGCACGTTTCTTGATGCGCATTTGTGTCCTCGAACTGTAGCGGGAATTTTCATCATCGCTTTTGGAATCAAATTTTGACCATGTTCGAGTCCGAATTTGGAAATTTGACATTAGAGAGGAATTGTAGCCAGCTGAAATAGCTTTCTAATGCCGCCGGAACCAGTTGATTTGGAGTCCGGATGAGAAAGTTATGCTCTACTTCATGGACACTACCGAAGATGTTGAGGGATCCTCTCTTTTAATTTGATTTTATTTTCCTAATTGCAACTCTTTTCTTACACTTTGATCATTTTTGCTTCATGGACACCTAATTATAAATTTGTCCATATAGAATACTAAATCCACCAATTAAAACAGAAATATAAATTAATCCATAAAAAAATCCACGTAAATGTAAACGTTGAGTGTTATTCTACACTCCACTGTATCTTTTGTATCCGGTGTTTTTGCTGTTGTTAGGTTATGCGTATTAAAGTCCTAGTGTTGTATTTCGTGTTTTTATGAACATTGTTGCGAATACACTTTTGCGCATATTTGTTTATATGTACGTTTGTGCATGTCCATTTGGGCGAGTGTGTTTGTGCATGTTTGTTGATTTGTATTAATGTCCTAGGATTGTAGTTTGTGTTTTCATGATCCTTTTTGCGAAAGCACTTTTGCGTGAGTACTTTTGTCATGATTTTGTACTTTTACTTATGTGCGTATATTTTGTAGCGAGTGTTTTTGTGCACGTTTCTTGATGCGCATTCGTGTCCTCGAACTGTAGAGGGTATTTTCATCATCGCTTTTGGAATCCAATTTTGACCATGTTCGAGTCCGAATTTGGAAATTTGACATTAGACAGGAATTGTAGCCAGCTGAAATAACATTCTAATGCCGCCGAAACCAGTTGATATGGAGTCTGGATGAGAAAGTTATGCTCGACTTTGTGGACACTACCGAAGATGTTGAGGGATCCTCTCTTCTAATTTGTTTTATTTTCCTAATTGCAACTCTTTTCTTACTCTTTAATCATTTTTGCTTCATGGACACCTCATTATCAATTTGTACCTATAGAATACTAAATCCACTAACTAAAACAGAAATATAAATTTATCCATAAAAAAATCCACGTAAACGTAAACGTTGAGTGTTATTTCTACACTCCACTGTATCTTTTGTATCTAGTGTTCTGGTTGTTGTTTGAGTATGCGTATTAAAGTCCTAGTGTTGTATTTCGTGTTTTAAGAACGTTGTTGCAAATGCACTTTTGCGCATGTTTTTTTACATGTACGTTTGTGCAGGTCCATTTGAGCGAGTGTGTTTGTGCATGTTTGTTGATTTGTATTAATGTCCTAGGATTGTAGTTTGTGTTTTCATGATCCTTTGTGCGAATGCACTTTTGCGTGAGTGCTTTTGTGCATGATTTTGTACTTTTACTTATGTGCGTATCTTTTGTAACGAGTGTTTTGGTGCACGTTTCTTGATGCGCAATCGTGTCCTCGAACTGTAGCGGGTATTTTCATGATCGCTTTTGGAATCCAATTTTGACCATTTTCGAGTCCGAATTTGAAAATTTGAAATTAGAGAGGAATTGTTGCCAGCTGAAATAGCTTTCTAATGCCGCCGGATCCAGTTGATTTGGAGTCCGGATGAGAAAGTTATGCTCGACTTCGTGGACACTACCGAAGATGTTGAGGGATCCTCTCTTCTAATTTGATTTTATTTTCCTAATTGCAACTCTTTTCTTACTCTTGGATCATTTTTGCTTCATGGACACCTAATTATCAATTTGTCCCTATAGAATACTAAATCCACCAATTAAAACAGAAATATAAATTAATCCATAAAAAAATCAACGTAAACGTAAACGTTGAGTGTTATTCTACACTCCACTGTATCTTTTGTATCTAGTGTTCTTGCCGCCGTTTGAGTATGCGTATT
>NW_012192830.1:2750616-2860364 GCF_000504015.1 Erythranthe guttata
TAGCGAGTGTTTTGGTGCAGGTTTCTTGATGCGCATTCGTGTCCTCGAACTGTAGCGGGTATTTTCATGATCGCTTTTGGAATCCAATTTTGACCATGTTCGAGTCTGAATTTGGAAATTTGACATTAGACAGGAATTGTTGCCAGCTGAAATAGCTTTCTAATGCCACCGGAACCAGTTAATTTGGAGTCCGGATGAGAAAGTTATGCTCGACTTCGTGGACACTACCGAAGATGTTGAGGGATCCTCTCTTCTAATTTGATTTTATTTTCCTAATTGCAACTTTTTTCTTATTCTATGATCATTTTTGCTTCATAGACACCTAATTATAATTTTTTCCCTATAGAATACTAAATCCACCAATTAAAAAAGAAATATAACTTAATCCATAAAAAAATCCACGAAACTGTAAACGTTGAGTGTTATTCTACACTCCACTGTATCTTTTGTATCCGGTGTTTTTGCTGTTGTTAGGTTATGCGTATTAAAGTCCTAGTGTTGTATTTCGTGTTTTTATGAACGTTGTTGCGAATGCACTTTTGCGCATGTTTTTTTACATGTACGTTTGTGCATGTCCATTTCAGCGAGTGTGTTTGTGCATGTTTGTTGATTTGTATTAATGTCCTAGGATTGTAGTTTGTGTTTTCATGATCCTTTTTGCTAATGTACTTTTGCGTGAGTGCTTTGGTGCATGATTTTGTACTTTTACTTATGTGCGTATCTTTTGTAGCGAGTGTTTTGGTGCACGTTTCTTGATGCGCATTCGTGTCCTTGAACTGTAGAGGGTATTTTCATGATCGCTTTTGGAATCCAATTTTGACCATGTTCGAGTCCGAATTTGGAATTTTGACATTAGACAGGAATTGTAGCCAGCTGAAATAGCTTTCTAATGCCGCAAAAACCAGTTGATTTGGAGTCCGGATGAGAAAGTTATGCTCGACTTCGTGGACACTACCGAAGATGTTGAGGGATCCTCTCTTCTAATTTGATTTTAATTTCCTAATTGCAACTCTTTTCTTACTCTTTGATCATTTTTGCTTCATGGACACCAAATTATCAATTTGTCCCTATAGAATACTAAATCCACCAATTAAAACAGAAATATAAATTAATCCATAAAAAAATCCACGTAAATGTAAACGTTGAGTGTTATTCTACACTCCACTATATCTTTTGTATCCGGTGTTTTTGCTGTTGTTAGGTTATGCGTATTAAAGTCCTAATGTTGTATTTCACGTGTTTATGAACGTTGTTATGAATGCACTTTAGCGCATGTTTTTTTACATGTACGTTTGTGCATGTCCATTTGAGCGAGTGTGTTTGTGCATGTTTGTTGATTTGTATTAATGTCCTAGGACTGTAGTGTAACACCCCACATTTTCGAAAGACGATAATTACGAAACAATAAATCTCACATCACTTAAATACTAAATATCTGCTAATGATAGGGCTATACATGAATTATTATGTGCTAAATTAGTAGATATCGAATTTTATATGTGACCTTATGTGCATATGTGTTTACGGGTGAATTATACATGCATGCTAGGATTTAGCATAATTACCATAATACATAATATATATGTATATATGTGTGCCGTATATATGTGTGTGTGTTTAGGGGAGGATTATTAAATAATTATAAAAATGATAATCCTAAGCCTAGACTAACCCCTACTAAGGCCAATCCCACACTCCACCTCAAGCATGCCTATTAGAAGGCCAAGAGTCTCCTCCCCCCTCTCACACTTCGGCTGCCTCACCCCCTCTCTCTCTTATCTTCCTCTTCTTCAACCCACCAAAACCACCATTGTCATCAGCTCCATCAAGCTCGAACAACCCCCCGAAATCAGTAAGATATTTCTCAAGCCAAATATGAGAATTCCATATCTAACCCTTGCCCTTGAATACTCCAAAAACACTATAAATACATGGTGTCCTTTCACTATTGATAACACCTCTCACATTGAAATCTATACCGTGTCTTTCTCCATCAAAGTAGCTTGGTTGAATCTCCATACTTGAAGAGGTAAGAGCTGCCATTCGAGTTCTAAATCTCTTCCTCCTTCTCCGTTCCTTTTCTTCTTCTAACTTTCGGTTTCCTTTGAAGGCCCTCAAGAACCTTCCCTTTCCAACTAGCTTTTGTTTCTTTCTATTTTTGAGGTAAGGAATCGAAATCCTTTCTGCAAATGGAGGTATCAAGTATCAAGAAAATAATTTCGAAATTAATTTAAAAGACACCCCTATTTCTTGTTTTATGTTGTTCTTGCATTTAGTTGTTCCTTTTTGTTAGTTCATATGATTTATATAACTGCATGTATGATCAGAGGTCATAAATGGTAGATTTGAGTTAATTACCTTCAAAGAAATTTTAGTCATTTCGAAAATTGTGAAGAAAATCAATTTGGGCAAAGTTTTGGGGTTGCATGTGTAAATCTGCATATTTTCGGGCCAGATCTGTAATTTGTGAGAAGTCAGTTTTATATGGGTTTTTAAAACTGTTTTCTAGCATCTATTGAACGAAAATTTCAGATTTAGGGAAGTTTTACAAGAAAAAGTAATTTTTGAACTCCTAGTGGTCTTGCATGTATGGATCTAAAGGTTTTGGGGTGAAAATAGAATTTTTGAAGTTGTTGCATAAATTAAATTTTTAGCTTCGTTTTTCTGCATATATTGAACAAAGATTTCGGATTGTTAGGGGTTTTTCATGAAAAAGTGGATTTTGAAATTGTAGTGTGGTTGCATGTGTAATTCGAAAGATTTTTGGGTCAAATCTGTAATTTTTGAGAAGTTAGTTTTAAATGGATTTCCAAAACTGTTTTCCAGCATTTAGTAAAGGACAATGTCAGTTTTTGAAAGGTTTTGCAAGAAAAAGGATTTTTGGGAATTTCTAAGGGTCTTGCATGTATAGATCTAGAGAATCTAGGGTGAAATATGTAATTTCTGAAAATTCTGCATAAAATAACTTTTAACTGGATTTTTCTGCATTTATCGAAATCCCAGATGAGTTAAGGTTTGATTTTCATGAAAATATGGATTATGAACTTTTAGGTTAATTGCATGTGTGGGTCTTGAACTTTGGGGTCAAAATTGTAATTTCCAGAAATTAAGGGGCGTTGTGCTGAATACTCGAAATCTTCTAAACTGATATGTTTTCTTGATCCTAAATTAATTAGCAAAGAAATTTCGGGGTTAAGTAGCTTAAGGAAAATATAGAAATTAAGTAGGTCTTTAATAGTCTTGTTTTGAATTGAGGTTATATGTGGGTAAGCATGCATGAATGCATAACTTGATATATGATGATAGTTAATCTTTTTGTGTAGTATGTGGTTGTTTGTCACTTGATTGAGATTTGTGATGTCTTGTGGTGTTTCAAATTACTGATGGGTTGTTGTGGAATATTGGTATCTTTACCCAAACGGAATTCTAAATACTTCGACCATGCCACTTTTGAAATTAAGTAAAATAAATTGGGGAGGTTAATGAAATACTTAGAAAGGATGAGAAAGGATACAGGGGGCCGGTATTCCAACCATAGATACTACAGTTGGGTGGTTTGATTCCACCAAAAATGGGCTCAGAATAATCTTCTTACTTTCTAAGTAAAGAAATTAATTTCTCGTCGGATCCGATAAAATGAAAAAGCTTTCTAAAGTTCACGAACTTTAAATTCTAGAAACGTGCTTTATACTTAATTTCGTTATGCTTGTATTGCTACAATATAATATACATAGTAAGACTATATTTTAAATTCTCGGTATCTTTCGAGATCCTTACTGAGCTTTGTTAGCTTATATAGATATTCTCCGTTTGCAGGTATTAGTGCTACTCTCTCCACCGGATTGGACTAGTCGACGGTTCGAGAAGCCGACTCCGGGTTTTTGGCTCGTATGGAGGATCTACTTATAATGCTTGTAGTACTATCTTTTGTGTATATTGTCCTTAGGACAATTACTATTTCCGTAGTAGCTCATGTGTATTATTATCCGTGGTAAAGGAGGCTAATTCCTCCGAAGATGGACCCCCTTTTTGTTAAATTATGGTCCATGTATAACATTTCTCTGTAAGTAAGGTCCATTTTATGTAGGATTAATATGTTGTTTTAACTATGGACTCTAATCTATTATTATTATGTATTATCAAGGTGACACCACTTACAGTTTCTATAAAGGATTAATAGAGTAGTTAGATATATGCTCATCCATTCTACTAAATCCCTTCGATGAAAATTTCTTCCGAAGCCCACCTAGTCTTTAAGTCTTAGGTCTTGAAAAACGTTTCTTTAAATCTTGGGGTCTCCCCATATATCGAAAAACTTATATAATACATATAAAGCTTCCGTGCATGGTAAACCATCTCGGTTTGCCATACTATTGCTAGGGGGTGTCACAGACATGGTATCAGAGCAAAATTTGTAGAAACTTTATACGAGCACCGAACCGGAATTCGGAACCCTCGAAGCGTGAAGACTCGGTCTATCCGGTAATTATGTGTTTACTTGTATTTTGTTTTTCCATGTTCTAAAAATTTTGTTTGCAGCACACACTAAGACATGGCAAGAAGGCAAACTCGGAGCACCGCCACCACGAATAATCTCCAAGACCCCGCTAACATTATTCTCGATCTTTCCAACCTTATCCGCGAGCAAGCGCAAAATCATCACAATCAGATTCAGTAACTCCTTCAACACCGACAAACCCCACCTACACCCCAACCAAATCCCCAAAACCTATACGAACGTTTCCTTCGCATGAATCCCTCTGAGTTTCACGGTGGTCCCGACCCGGTCGTAGCCGAAGAGTGGATCAAATCCTTGGAGGTGATCTTTGATTACATGCAAATGAATGACCGTGAACGAGTGCATTGTGCCCTATTTTTACTTCGCAACGAAGCTCGGAACTGGTGGGAGGGAGCTAAGGAAGGTATCGAACTTGAGAACTTATCGTGGCAGGCGTTCAAGGTCCAATTCTTTGAGAAATACTTTTCCAAGGACGTCCGAGCCAACAAACTCAAGGAATTTATGGAACTCCGCCAAGGGGACCTTCCCATGACCGAATACATTCGATTATTCGAACGAGGATGCCTGTATGCCCCATTTATCGCCAAGGACGTCGAGGAAAACAAAAACCACTTCACAAGGGGACTACAACCCGAAATCCGAAGGGATATCCGCATGTCTAGTGCCACCACCTTTCGCCAGATGGTGGACAAAGCACTAACGGCTGCCCAAGATTAGAATGAAATTCAACAAGGGAAACGGCCCCAGCCACCCACACCGCGACCATGGAAGAAAGCCAACTTTGGGAATCATAAATTCAAGGGGAAGAAGGTCCAAAACTCAAACCCTAAACCAGTAGCGCCAACGCCCAAACCAACTTGCTCGAACTGCGGAAAGGCACATTTTGGGATCTGTGTAAAAGACACCGAGTTATGTTTTCGATGCAGAAAGCCCGGCCATAAAGCGAGAGACTGCCCCAACGCTCAAACTCGAGTCCCCAGCCGCGCGTTTGCCATGACCCGAGAACAAGTGCGTCAAGATCCGACGATGATCGCAGGTACCGTTCTTATTCTTGGAGAACCCGTGTATGCTTTGGTTGATTCTGGTTCTACACATTCCTTTATTTCCACCAATGTGTGCGTACGTTTTGGCCTGATACCGACTCAAGTAAGCCACGAATATCGCATTTGTATGCCCTCGGGCGAAGAAATGATCACTGACAAAGTGGTGAAGGATTTTCCTATTCAAATTCAATCCCAACCCATGAGGTTCGATCTCATCGTCCTAACAATTGAGAACTTTGATCTCATAATGGAATGGATTGGCTGACCAAATTCAAGGCCCAAATCAATTGCGCCCTAAAGACCGTAAGCTTTTCTCTCCCTAATCACACCCTTTTAGAGTTTCAAAGCGACACCAAGACCCTAATTCCCATAATATCCGCAATCAAAGCCACCAAACTCATCAACAAAGGACATATCGGCTATCTAGTCGATCTTCTAGAAACTAGCTCAAGACCTCAACTGGTGATGTCTGAACTTCCCGTGGTTCAAGAATTTCCCGATGTCTTCCCCGACGATTTACCAGGGCTACCGCCCGATCGCGAAATCGAATTCGAAATTCATCTTATTCCTGGAACAGAACCAATATCAAAGGCTAGGTACCGTATGGCTCCTGTGGAACTCAAAGAATTGAAGAATCAAGTCCAAGCATTACTCGATAAAGGTTACATCCGTCCCAGTCACTCTTCATGGGGAGCCCCGGTACTATTCGTTAAGAAGAAAGACGGATTCTTCCGCCTTTGCATCGACTATCAAGAGCTGAATAAGGTGACCATAAAGAATAAATATCCTCTACCCCGCATCGACGATCTCTTTGACCAACTCCAAGGGTCATCCGTCTTCTCCAAAATCGACCTTCGGTCAAGTTACCACCAGCTTAAAGTCAAAGAAACTGATATTCCTAAAACTGCTTTCCGAACCCGATACGGCCACTACGAATTCGTAGTAATGCCGTTTGGATCGACCAATGCCCCCGCCGCCTTTATAGATCTTATGAACCGAGTTTTTCATCAGTACCTCAACAAATTTGTCATCGTTTTTATCGATGATATTCTTATATACTCCAAAACCCAAAAAGAACATACCTCCCAATTACGAACAGTACTTCAAACACTCCGAGAG
Organism: Erythranthe guttata; assembly: GCF_000504015.1. The sequence continues at coordinate 2,757,298 of NW_012192830.1, forward strand.
CATCAACTCTACGCCAAGTTCAGTAAATGTGAATTTTGGCTATCCAGAGTAACTTTCCTTGGCCACATCATCTCCGCCGAAGGACTCTCCGTCGACCCTGGCAAAATAGAAGCAATCTCAACCTGGCCCACTCCAACGAATGTAAGGGAGATAAGAAGTTTCCTTGGCTTAGCCGGATATTATCGCAAATTCGTTCAAGATTTTTCAAAAATCGCATCACCCCTCACTCAACTCACGAAGAAAGGAGTCAATTACCAATGGACCCCAAACCGCGAGGCTAGTTTCCAAGAACTAAAGAAACGTTTGATCACCGCTCCAATTATTTCACTACCTAATGGATCCGGAGGGTTCGTGATTTATAGCGACGCATCCAAGCTCGGACTAGGTGCTGTACTTATGCAAAACGGAAAAGTGATAGCCTACGCGTCCCGCCAGCTCAAGGAATACGAGAAGAACTACCCAACTCACGATCTAGAACACGCAGCAGTAGTCTTTGCACTCAAAATCTGGCGTCACTACCTCTACGGCGACAAGTGCACCATTTACACCGATCACAAAAGCCTGAAGTATTTCTTCACACACAAGGAATTGAACATGAGGCAGCGAAGATGGCTGGATCTAGTTAAAGATTATGACTGCGAATTCCTATACCACCCCGGGAAGGCGAATGTTGTGGCAGATGCCCTTAGTCGGAAGTCGATAAACGCTCTAGTGGTTGAATCGGATCTTCGGAACCGCGTGAGAACAACTCAAGATCAAGACCTCCAACTTCGGAAAATTCGCACAAATCTCGAATCAAACCCTAAATCCAAAGACGGATTTCTCCAATTCCAAAACCGCACTTGTATTCCCGACGATGCAGAAATTAAACGACTCATCTTAGCCGAAGCACATCAGACCATATATACATGTCATCCCGGATCAACCAAAATGTACCAAGACTTGAATAAACTATATTGGTGGCCTGGAATGATGAAAGATATAGCTCGATTCGTTGCCAAATGCCTCACTTGCCAACAATCAAGACTGAACACCAACGACCCGGAGGATTACTACAACTAAATCAAATTCCCGAATGGAAATGGGAAGTGATAACAATGGACTTTGTTCAAGGATTTCCAAGGACCCAACGCGGATCCGACTCTATTTGGGTAATCGTCGACCGGCTAACCAAATCGGCCCATTTTCTTCCAATCCGCAAGACGTTTAGCTTAGATAAACTCGCAGAACTCTATATGCAAGAAATCGTTCGACTCCATGGAATTCCGACTGCTATCATTTCGGATCGAGACCCACGGTTCACTTCAAAATTTTGGAAAAGTTTGCAAGAAACCCTTGGAACCAAGTTGTCCTTCAGCACTACCTTTCACCCCCAAACCGATGGCCAGTCAGAACGGACGATCAAAACTCTTGAGGACCTACTTCGAGCCTGTATACTCGACTTTGGAGGCAACTGGGAATCGCGACTGCCGTTGATTGAATTTGCATATAATAATAGCTTCCAATCATCAATCGGAATGGCGCCGTACGAAGCACTTTATGGACGCAAGTTCAGGTCTCCCCTCTACTGGGATGAAGTTGGAGAAAGAAAACTTCTCGGACCCGACTTGGTCCAACAAACGGTAAACCTAGTTCGAGACATCCGAGAAAATATGCAAGTTGCCCAGGACCGACAACGAAGCTACGCTAATAATAGAAGGCGAGATTTGGAATTCGAAGTCGGAGAATTAGTATTCCTAAAAGTAGCCCCTTTTAAAGGAATTTTGCGATTTGTAAACCGTGGCAAACTATCTCCGCGATATATCGGACCGTTTGAAATACTCGAAAGAATAGGCAGCCGCGCTTACCGCCTAGCACTTCCACCTAATCTATCCTGAATCCATAACGTATTCCACGTCTCCATGCTTCGCAAATACATTTCCAGTCCCGATCACGTCCTCAAAACCGAACCTATTGAGCTAAATCCTAACCTTTCTTACGAAGAAAGACCCCTCCGAATTCTCGACTCCAAAACCAAGACACTTCGAAACCGGGAGATTCACCTAGTCAAAGTACAGTGGCACAACCATACCCCCGAAGAAGCCACATGGGAACGCGAATCAGAAATGAGTAGTCTCTATCCCGAATTTTTCGGGACAGGTAACAAATTTTGGGGACAAATTTTTTTGAAGGGGGGAAGATTGTAACACCCCAGGTTTTCGAAACACGATAATTACTAAAAAATAAATCTCACATCACTTAAATACTAAATATCTGCTAATGATAGGGCTATACATGAATTATTATGTGCTAAATTAGTAGATATCGAATTTTATATGTGACCTTATGTGCATATGTGTTTACGGGTGAATTATACATGCCTGCTAGGACTTAGCATAATTACCATAATACATAATATCTATGTATATATGTGTGCCGTATATGTATGTGTGTGTGTTTAGGGGAGGATTATTAAATAATTATAAAAATGATAATCCTAAGCCTAGCCTAACCCCTACTAAGGCCAATCCCGCACTCCACCTCAAGCATGCCTATTAGAAGGCCAAGAGTCTCCTCCCCCCTCTCACACTTCGGCTGCCTCACCCCCTCTCTCTCTTATCTTCCTCTTCTTCAACCCAGCGAAACTACCATTGTCATCAGCTCCATCAAGCTCGAACCACCCCCCTAAATCAGTAAGATATTTCCCAAGCCAAAGATGAGAATTCCATATCTAACCCTTGCTCTTGAATACTCCAAAAACGGGCTCAGAATAATCTACTTTCTAAGTAAAGAAATTAATTTCTCATAGGATCCGATAAAATGAAAAAGCTTTCTAAAGTTCGCGAACTTTAAATTCTAGAAACGTGCTTTATACTTAATTTCGTTATGCTTGTATTGCTACAATATAATATACGTAGTAAGACTATATTTTAAATTCTCGGTATCTTTCGAGATACTTACTGAGCTTTGTTAGCTCCTATAAATATTCTCCGTTTGCAGGTATTAGTGCTACTCACTCCACTGGATTGGACTAGTCGACGGTTCGAGAAGCCGACTCCGGGTTTTTGGCTCGTATGGAGGATCTACTTATAATGCTTGTAGTACTATCTTTTGTGTATATTGTCCTTAGGACAATTACTATTTCCGTAGTAGCTCATGTGTATTATTATCCGTGGTAAATGAGGCTAATTCCTCCGAAGATGGACCACCTTTTTGTTAAATTATGGTCCATGTATAACATTTCTCTATAAGTAAGGTCCATTTTATGTAGAATTAATATGTTGTTTTAACTATGGACTCTAATCTATTATTATTATGTATTATCAAGGTGACACCAATTACAGTTTCTATAAAGGATTAATAGAGTAGTTAGATATATGCTCATCCATTCTACTAAATCCCTTCGATGAAAATTTCTTCCGAAGCCCACCTCGTCTTTAAGTCTTAGGTCTTGAAAAACGTTTCTTTAAATCTTGGGGTCTCCCCATATATCTAAATACTTATATAATACATATAAAGCTTCCGTGCATGGCAAACCATCTCGGTTTGCCATACTATTGCTTTTAATCTTGGGTGTCACATGTAGTTTGTGTTTTCGTGATCCTTTTTGCTAATGCACTTTTGCGTGAGTACTTTTGTGCATGATTTTGTACTTTTACTTATGTGTGTATATTTTGTAGCGAGTGTTTTGGTGCACGTTTCTTGATGCGCATTCGTGTCCTCGAACTGTAGCGGGTATTTTCATGATCGCTTTTGGAATCCAATTTTGACCATGTTCGAGTCCGAATTTGGAAATTTGACATTAGACAGGAATTGTTGCCAGCTGAAATAGCTCTCTAATGCCGCCGGAATCAGTTGATTTGGAGTCTGGATGAGAAAGTAATGCTCGACTTCGTGGACACTACCGAAGTTGTTGAGGGATACTCTCTTCTAATTTGATTTTATTTTCCTAATAGCAACTCTTTTCTTAGTCTTTGATCATTTTTGCTTCATGGACACCTAATTATCAATTTGTCTCTATAGAATACTAAATCCACCAATTAAAACAGAAATATAAATTAATCCATAAAAAAATCCACGTAACTGTAAACGTTGAGTGTTATTTCTACACTCCACTGTATCTTATGTATCCAGTGTTTTTGCTGTTGTTAGGTTATGCGTATTAAAGTCCTAGTGTTGTATTTCGTGTTTTTATGAACGTTGTTGCGAATGCACTTTTGCGCATGTTTGTTTACGTGTACGTTTGTGCATGTGCATTTGAGCGAGTGTGTTTGTGCATGTTTTGTTGATTTGAATTAATGTCCTAGGATTGTAGTTTGTGTTTTCATGATCCTTTTCGCGATAGCACTTTTGCGTGAGTGCTTTTGTGCATGATATTGTACTTTTACTTATGTGCGTATCTTTTGTAGCGAGTGTTTTGGTCCACGTTTCTTGATGCGCATCCGTGTCCTCGAAATGTAGCGGGTATTTTCATGATCGCTTTTGGAATCCATTTTTGACCATGTTCGAGTCCGAATTCGGAAATTTGACATTAGAGAGGAATTGTAGCCAGATGAAATAGCTTTCAAATGCCGCCAGAACCAGTTGATTTGGAGTCCGGATGAGAAAGTTATGCTCGACTTCGCGGACACTACCAAAGATGTTGAGGGATCCTCTCTTCTAATTTGATTTTATTTTCCTAATTGCAACTCTTTTCTTACTCTTTGATCATTTTTGCTTCATGGACACCTAATTATCAATTTGTACCTATAGAATACTAAATCCACTAATTAAAACAGAAATATAAATTAATCCATAAAAAATTTCACGTAAACGTAAACGTAGAGTGTTATTTCTACACTCCACTGTATCTTTTGTATACAGTGTTTTTGTTGTTGTTTGGTTATGCGTATTAAAGTCCTAGTGTTGTATTTCGTGTTTTTATGAACGTTGTTGTGAATGTACTTTTGCGCATGTTTTTTTACATGTATGTTTGTGCATGTCCATTTGAGCGAGTGTGTTTGTGCATGTTTGTTGATTTGTATTAATGTCCTAGGATTGTAGTTTGTGTTTTCATGATCCTTTTTGCGAATGCACTTTTGCGTGAGTACTTTTGTGCATGATTTTGTACTTTTACTTATGTGCGTATCTTTTGTAGCGAGTGTGTTGGTGCACGTTTCTTGATGCGCATTCGTGTCCTCGAACTGTAGCGGGTATTTTCATGATCGCTTTTGGAATCCAAATTCGACCATGCTCGAGGCCGAATTTGGAAATTTGACATTAGACCGGAATTGTAGCAACTTGAAATAACTTTCTAATGCCGCCGAAACCAGTGGATTTGGAGTCCGGATGAGAAAATTATGCTCGACTTCGTGGACACTACTGAAGATGTTGAGGGATCCTCTCTTCTAATTTGATTTTATTTTCCTAATTGCAACTCTTTTCTTACTCTTTGATCATTTTTGCTTCAGGGACACCTAATTATCAATTTGTACCTATAGAATACTAAATCCACCAATTAAATCCGAAATATAAATTAATCCATAAAAAAATCCACGTAAACGTAAACGTTGAGTGTTATTCTACACTCCACTGTATCTTTTGTATCCGGTGTTTTTGTTGTTGTTAGGTTATGCGTACTAAAGTCCTAATATTGTATTTCGTGTGTTTATGAACGTTGTTGCGAATGCACTTTTGCGCATGTTTTTTTACATGTACGTTTGTGCATGTCCATTTGAGCGAGTGTGTTTGTGCATGTTTGTTGATTTGTATTAATGTCCTAGGATTGTAGTTTGTGTTTTCATGATCCTTTTTGCGAATGCACTTTTGCGTGAGTGCTTTTGTACATGATTTTGTACTTTTACTTATGTGCGTATCTTTGGTAACGAGTGTTTTGGTGCACGTTTCTAGATGCGCATTCGTGTCCTCGAACTGTAGCGGGTATTTTCATGATCGCTTTTGGAATCCAATTTTGACCATGTTCGAGTCCGAATTTGGAAATTTGACATTAGAGATGAATTGTAGCCAGCTGAAATAGCTTTCTAATGCCGCCGGAACCTGTTCATTTGGAGTCCGGATGAGAAAGTTATGCTCGACTTCGTGGACACTACCGAAGATGTTGAGGGATCCTCTCTTCTAATTTTATTTTATTTTCCTAATTGCAACTCTTTTCTTACTCTTTGATCATTTTTGCTTCATGGACACCTAATTATCAATTTGTCTCTATAGAATACTAAATCCACATATTAAAACAGAAATATAAATTAATCCATAAAAAAATCCACGTAACTGTAAACGTTGAGTGTTATTCTACATTCCACTGTATCTTTTGTATCCGGTGTTTTTGTTGTTGTTAGGTTATGCGTATTAAAGTCCTAGTGTTGTATTTCGTGTTTTTATGAACGTTGTTGCGAATGCACTTTTGCGCATGTTTGTTTACATGTACGTTTGTGCATGTGCATTTGAGCGAGTGTGCTTGTGCATGTTTGTTGATTTGTATTAATGTCCTAGGATTGTAGTTTGTGTTTTCATGATCCTTTTTGCGATAGCACTTTTGCGTGAGTGCTTTTGTGCATGATTTTGTACTTTTACTTATGTACGTATCTTTTGTAGCGAGTGTTTTGGTGCACGTTTCTTGATGCGCATTCGTGTCCTCGAAATATAGCGGGTAGTTTCATGATCGCTTTTGGAATCCATTTTGACCATGTTCGAGTCCGAATTTGGAAATTTGGCATTAGAGAGGAATTGTAGCCAGCTGAAATAGCTTTCTAATGCCGCCGGAACCAGTTGATTTGGATTCCGGATGATAAAGTTATGCTCGACTTCATGGACACTACCAAAGATGTTGAGGGATCCTCTCTTCTAATTTGATTTTATTTTCCTAATTGCAACTCTTTTCTTACTCTTTGATCCTTTTTGCTTCATGGACACCTAATTATCAATTTGTACCTATAGAATACTAAATCCACTAATTAAAACAGAAATATAAATTTATCCATAAAAAATTTCACGTAAACGTAAACGTTGAGTGTTATTTCTACACTCCACTGTATCTTTTGTATCCTGTGTTTTTGCTGTTGTTTGGTTATGCGTATTAAAGTCCTAGTGTTGTATTTCGTGTTTTTATGAACGTTGTTGTGAATGTACTTTTGCGCATGTTTTTTTACATGTACGTTTGTGCATGTCCATTTAGCGAGTGTGTTTGTGCATGTCTGTTGATTTGTATTAATGTCCTAGGATTGCAGTTTGTGGTTTCATGATCCTTTTTGCGAATGATCTTTTGCGTGAGTACTTTTGTGCATGAGTTTGTACTTTTACTTATGTGCGTATCTTTTGTAGCGAGTGTGTTGGTGCACGTTTCTTGATGAGCATTCGTGTCCTCGAACTGTAGCGGGTATTTTCATGATCGCTTTTGGAATCCAATTTCGACCATGCTCGAGGCCGAATTTGGAAATTTGACATTAGACAGGAATTGTAGCAACCTGAAATAACTTTCTAATGCCGCCGAAACAAGTGGATTTGGAGTCCGGATGAGAAAGTTATGCTCGACTTCGTGGACACTACCGAAGATGTTGAGGGATCCTCTCTTCTAATTTGATTTTATTTTCCTAATTGCAACTCTTTTCTTACTCTTTGATCATTTTTGCTTCAGGGACACCTAATTATCAATTTGTACCTATAGAATACTAAATCCACCAATTAAATCAGAAATATAAATTAATCCATAAAAAAATCCACGTAAACGTAAACGTTGAGTGTTATTCTACACTCCACTGTATCTTTTGTATCCGGTGTTTTTGTTGTTGTTAGGTTATGCGTACTAAAGTCCTAATATTGTATTTCGTGTGTTTATGAACGTTGTTGCGAATGCACTTTTGCGCATGTTTTTTACATGTACGTTTGTGCATGTCCATTTGAGCGAGTGTGTTTGTGCATGTTTGTTGATTTGTATTAATGTCCTAGGATTGTAGTTTGTGTTTTCATGATCCTTTTTGCGAATGCACTTTTGCGTGAGTGCTTTTGTACATGATTTTGTACTATTACTTATGTGCGTATCTTTTGTAGCGAGTGTTTTGGTGCATGTTTCTAGATGCGCATTCGTGTCCTCGAACTCTAGTGGGTATTTTCATGATCGCTTTTGGAATCCAATTTTGACCATGTTCGAGTCCGAATTTGGAAATTTGACATTAGAGATGAATTGTAGCCAGCTGAAATAGCTTTCTAATGCCGCCGGAACCTGTTCATTTGGAGTCGGGATGAGAAAGTTATGCTCGACTTCGTGGACACTACCGAAGATGTTGAGGGATCCTCTCTTCTAATTTTATTTTATTTTCCTAATTGCAACTCTTTTCTTACTCTTTGATCATTTTTGCTTCATGGACACCTAATTATCAATTTGTCTCTATAGAATACTAAATCCACATATTAAAACAGAAATATCAATTAATCCATAAAAAAATCCACGTAACTGTAAACGTTGAGTGTTATTCTACATTCCACTGTATCTTTTGTATCCGGTGTTTTTGTTGTTGTTAGGTTATGCGTATTAAAGTCCTAGTGTTGTATTTCGTGTTTTTATGAACGTTGTTGCGAATGCACTTTTGCGCATGTTTGTTTACATGTACGTTTGTGCATGTGCATTTGAGCGAGTGTGCTTGTGCATGTTTGTTGATTTGTATTAATGTCCTAGGATTGTAGTTTGTGTTTTCATGATCCTTTTTGCGATAGCACTTTTGCGTGAGTGCTTTTGTGCATGATTTTGTACTTTTACTTATGTACGTATCTTTTGTAGCGAGTGTTTTGGTGCACGTTTCTTGATGCGCATTCGTGTCCTCGAAATATAGCGGGTAGTTTCATGATCGCTTTTGGAATCCATTTTGACCATGTTCGAGTCCGAATTTGGAAATTTGACATTAGAGAGGAATTGTAGCCAGCTGAAATAGCTTTCTAATGCCGCCGGAACCAGTTGATTTGGATTCCGGATGATAAAGTTATGCTCGACTTCATGGACACTACCAAAGATGTTGAGGGATCCTCTCTTCTAATTTGATTTTATTTTCCTAATTGCAACTCTTTTCTTACTCTTTGATCCTTTTTGCTTCATGGACACCTAATTATCAATTTGTACCTATAGAATACTAAATCCACTAATTAAAACAGAAATATAAATTTATCCATAAAAAATTTCACGTAAACGTAAACGTTGAGTGTTATTTCTACACTCCACTGTATCTTTTGTATCCTGTGTTTTTGCTGTTGTTTGGTTATGCGTATTAAAGTCCTAGTGTTGTATTTCGTGTTTTTATGAACGTTGTTGTGAATGTACTTTTGCGCATGTTTTTTTACATGTACGTTTGTGCATGTCCATTTAGCGAGTGTGTTTGTGCATGTTTGTTGATTTGTATTAATGTCCTAGGATTGTAGTTTGTGTTTTCATGATCCTTTTTGCGAATGAACTTTTGCGTGAGTACTTTTGTGCATGATTTTGTACTTTTACTTATGTGCGTATCTTTTGTAGCGAGTGTGTTGGTGCACGTTTCTTGATGAGCATTCGTGTCCTCGAACTGTAGCGGGTATTTTCATGATCGCTTTTGGAATCCAATTTCGACCATGCTCGAGGCCGAATTTGGAAATTTGACATTAGACAGGAATTGTAGCAACCTGAAATAACTTTCTAATGCCGCCGAAACAAGTGGATTTGGAGTCCGGATGAGAAAGTTATGCTCGACTTCGTGGACACTACCGAAGATGTTGAGGGATCCTCTCTTCTAATTTGATTTTATTTTCCTAATTGCAACTCTTTTCTTACTCTTTGATCATTTTTGCTTCAGGGACACCTAATTATCAATTTGTACCTATAGAATACTAAATCCACCAATTAAATCAGAAATATAAATTAATCCATAAAAAAATCCACGTAAACGTAAACGTTGAGTGTTATTCTACACTCCACTGTATCTTTTGTATCCGGTGTTTTTGTTGTTGTTAGGTTATGCGTACTAAAGTCCTAATATTGTATTTCGTGTGTTTATGAACGTTGTTGCGAATGCACTTTTGCGCATGTTTTTTACATGTACGTTTGTGCATGTCCATTTGAGCGAGTGTGTTTGTGCATGTTTGTTGATTTGTATTAATGTCCTAGGATTGTAGTTTGTGTTTTCATGATCCTTTTTGCGAATGCACTTTTGCGTGAGTGCTTTTGTACATGATTTTGTACTATTACTTATGTGCGTATCTTTTGTAGCGAGTGTTTTGGAGCACGTTTCTAGATGCGCATTCGTGTCCTCGAACTGTAGTGGGTATTTTCATGATCGCTTTTGGAATCCAATTTTGACCATGTTCGAGTCCGAATTTGGATATTTGACATTCGAGATGAATTGTAGCCAGCTGAAATAGCTTTCTAATGCCGCGGGAACCTGATGATTTGGAGTCCGCATGAGAAAGTTATGCTCGACTTCGTGGACACTACCGAAGATGTTGAGGGATCCTCTCTTCTAATTCGATTTTATTTTCCTAATTGCAACTCTTTTCTTACTCTTTGATCATTTTTGCTTCAGGGACACCTAATTATCAATTTATACCTATAGAATACTAAATCCACCAATTAAAACAAAAATATAAATTAATCCATAAAAAAATCAACCTAAACGTAAATGTTGAGTGTTATTCTACACTCTACTGTATCTCTTGTATCCGGTGTTTTTGTTGTTGTTAGGTTATGCGTATTAAAGTCCTAATGTTATATTTCTTGTGTTTATGAACGTTGTTATGAATGCACTTTAGCGCATGTTTTTTTACATGTTTGTTGTGCAAGTCCATTTGAGCGAGTGTGTTTGTGCATGTTTGTTGATTTGCATTAATGTCCTAGGATTGTAGTTTGTGTTTTCTTGATCCTTTTTGCGAATGCACTTTTGCGTGAGTACTTTTGTGCATGATTTTGTACTTTTACTTATGTGTGTATCTTTTGTAGCGAGTGTGTTGGTGCACGTTTCTTGATGCGCATTCGTGTCCTCGAACTGTAGCGGGTATTTTCATGATCGCTTTTGGAATCCAAATTCGACCATGCTCGAGGCCGAATTTGGAAATTTGACATAAGACAGGAATTGTAGCAACTTGAAATAACTTTCTAATGCCGCCGAAACCAGTGGATTTGGAGTCCGGATGAGAAAATTATGCTCGACTTCGTGGACACTACTGAAGATGTTGAGGGATCCTCTCTTCTAATTTGATTTTATTTTCCTAATTGCAACTCTTTTCTTACTCTTTGATCATTTTTGCTTCAGGGACACCTAATTATCAATTTGTACCTATAGAATACTAAATCCACCAATTAAATCAGAAATATAAATTAATCCATAAAAAAATCAACGTAAACGTAAACGTTGAGTGTTATTCTACACTCCACTGTATCTTTTGTATCCGGTGTTTTTGTTGTTGTTAGGTTATGCGTACTAAAGTCCTAATATTGTATTTCGTGTGTTTATGAACGTTGTTGTGAATGCACTTTTGCGCATGTTTTTTTACATGTACGTTTGTGGATGTCCATTTGAGCGAGTGTGTTTGTGCATGTTTGTTGATTTGTATTAATGTCCTAGGATTGTAGTTTGTGTTTTCATGATCCTTTTTGCGAATGCACTTTTGCGTGAGTGCTTTTGTACATGATTTTGTACTTTTACTTATGTGCGTATCTTTTGTAGCGAGTGTTTTGGTGCACGTTTCTAGATGCGCATTCGTGTCCTCGAACTTTAGCGGGTATTTTCATGATCGCTTTTGGAATCCAATTTTGACCATGTTCGAGTCCGAATTTGGAAATTTGACATTAGAGTTGAATTGTAGCAAGCAGAAATAGCTTTCTAATGCCGCCGGAACCTGTTGATTTGGAGTCCGGATGAGAAAGTTATGCTCGACTTCGTGGACACTACCGAAGATGTTGAGGGATCCTCTCTTCTAATTTGATTTTATTTTCCTAATTGCAACTCTTTTCTTACTCTTTGATCATTTTTGCTTCATGGACACCTAATTATCAATTTGTCTCTATAGAATACTAAATCCACCAATTAAAACAGAAATATAAATTAATCCACGTAACTGTAAACGTTGAGTGTTATTCTACATTCCACTGTATCTTTTGTATCCGGTGTTTTTGCTGTTGTTAGGTTATGCGTATTAAAGTCCTAGTGTTGTATTTCGTGTTTTTATGAACGTTGTTGCGAATGCACTTTTGCGCATGTTTGTTTACATGTACATTTGTGCATGTGCATTTGAGCGAGTGTGTTTGTGCATGTTTGTTGATTTGTATTAATGTCCTAGGATTGTAGTTTGTGTTTTCATGATCCTTTTTGCGATAGCACTTTTGCGTGAGTGCTTTTGTGCTTGATTTTGTACTTTTACTTATGTACGTATCTTTTGTAGCGAGTGTTTTGGTGCACGTTTCTTGATGCGCATTCGTGTCCTCGAAATACAGCGGGTATTTTCATGATCGCTTTTGGAATCCATTTTTGACCATGTTCGAGTCCGAATTTGGAAATTTGACATTAGAGAGGAATTGTAGCCAGCTGAAATAGCTTTCTAATGCCGCCGGAACCAGTTGATTTGGAGTCCGGATGAGAAAGTTATGCTCGACTTCGTGGACACTACCAAAGATGTTGAGGGATCCTCTCTTCTAATTTGATTTTATTTTCCTAATTGCAACTCTTTTCTTACTCTTTGATCATTTTTGCTTCATGGACACCTAATTATCAATTTGTACCTATAGAATACTAAATCCAATAATTAAAACATAAATATAAATTAATCCATAAAAAATTTCATGTAAACGTAAACGTTGAGTGTTATTTCTACACTCCACTGTATCTTTTGTATCCAGTGTTTTTGCTGTTGTTTGGTTATGCGTATCAAAGTCCTAGTGTTGTATTTCGTGTTTTTATGAACGTTGTTGTGAATGTAATTTTGCGCATGTTTTTTTACATGTACGTTTGTGCATGTCCATTTCAGCGAGTGTGTTTGTGCTTGTTTGTTGATTTGTATTAATGTCCTAGGATTGTAGTTTGTGTTTTCATGATCCTTTTTAAGAATGCACTTTTGCGTGAGTACTTTTGTGCATGATTTTGTACTTTTACTTATGTGCGTATCTTTTGTAGCGAGTGTGTTGGTGCACGTTTCTTGATGCGCATTCGTGTCCTCGAACTGTAGCGGGTATTTTCATGATCGCTTTTGGAATCCAATTTCGACCATGCTCGAGGCCGAATTTTGAAATTTGACATTAGACAGGAATTGTAGCAACCTGAAATAACTTTCTAGTGCCGCCGAAACAACTGGATTTGGAGTCCGGATGAGAAAGTTATGCTCGACTTCGTGGACACTACTGAAGATGTTGAGGGATCCTCTCTTCTAATTTGATTTTATTTTCCTAATTGCAACTCTTTTCTTACTCTTTGATCATTTTTGCTTCAGGGACACCTAATTATCAATTTGTACCTATAGAATACTAAATCCACCAATTAAATAAGAAATATAAATTAATCCATAAAAACATACACGTAACTATAAATGTTGAGTGTTATTCTACATTCCACTGTATCTTTTGTATCCGGTGTTTTTGCTGTTGTTAGGTTATGCGTATTAAAGTCCTAGTGTTGTATTTCGTGTTTTTATGAACGTTGTTGCGAATGCACTTTTGCGCATGTTTGTTTACATGTACGTTTGTGCATGTCCATTTGAGCGAGTGTGTTTGTGCAGATTTGTTGATTTGTATTAATGTCCTAGGATTGTAGTTTGGGTTTTCATGATCCTTTTTGCGAATGCACTTTTGCATGAGTGCTTTTGTGCATGATTTTGTACTTTTACTTATGTGCGTATCTTTGGTAGCGATTTTTTTGGTGCACGTTTCTAGATGCGCATTCGTGTCCTCGAAATGTAGCGGGTATTTTCATGATCGCTTCTGGAATCCAATTTTGACCATGTTCGAGTCCGAATTTGGAAATTTGACATTAGAGAGGAAATGTAGCCAGCTGAAATAGCTTTCTAATGTTGCCTGAACCAGTTGATTTGGAGTCCGGATGAGAAAGTTATGCTCGACTTCGTGGACACTACCAAAGATGTTGAGGGATCCTCTCTTCTAATTTGATTTTATTTTCCTAATTGCAACTCTTTTCTTACTCTTTGATCATTTTTGCTTCAGGGACACCTAATTATCAATTTGTACCTATAGAATACTAAATCCACCAATTAAAACAGAAATATAAATTAATCCATAAAAAAATCCACGTAAACGTAAACGTTGAGTGTTATTCTACACTCCACTGTATCTTTTGTATCCGGTGTTTTTGCTGTTGTTAGGTTATGCCTATTAAAGTCCTAGTGTTGTATTTCGTGTTTTTATGAACGTTGTTGCGAATGCACTTTTGCGCATGTTTGTTTACACACTACACCGAAAAAAACTTTTTCTAACGGATATATCCGTTACAAATAATTATCCTAACGGCGAAAAACTGTTAAAAAAATGTCGTTAGAAATTGAAAGCCAAAAAATTCTAACGGATATATCCGTTAGAAAAATAAAATAAACCGTTAGAAAAATAATTATATCTAACAGTTATTCTCCGTTAGAAATTTCATTGTAACGATTCATTTCGTAACACTTCTTACAAAGTTCCTAACAGATATATCCGTTAGCAAAAAAAGAAAAAAACTTAAAAAAAAATTATAAAAAATTCCATAAATAATATTAATTTATATGATTTAAAAAACAAGTCTCAAATAATAAAATTTAAATTTACATAAAAATAGTCATTCATTACAACAAATTCTCCACTATTCCATGAATAATTCAACCTAAAGTATGAATATGATCATTATACCATAAACCATTACAATAACATTCATTTACATTAAACAAAAAAAAAATTGTAATTTAAATAAAACAAATGAACTCTAGCCCCACCTAGCTTGAACTCACATGTCCTGATATAAGTAAAACGAACAAAATAATTCTCACCAGTTTATACCATAATGATACAAATAAATAAAAGTTTAAACTATTCAATGAAAATTTGGAATTAGTTTGCATAAATGTGAAATAGACTTATTACCAATGATTTATTCAAAAATAATATATATATATACAAACAAATATGACTTATTACCTCTATCTTCTTAAGCTCGGCTCCTAGAGCCGTTGTCCGATTGTTCTCCTATTCTCTAATAGCAAATATTTTCTTCTGAGACCTGCAAATTATTAACAAGTATGAGATAAATCAATATTAGCCAAAGTCAACCTTATTTTTTTTTCTTATTTTACGGTAAGGCCTCAATATATCCTTTATGTTCTAAAATGAAATGACTCCATAAAACTATATTGAATTTGATAAAGAACAGGTATCTTCGAGAAACTGCTTACTTGTTTCCAACTTTTGACTTCTCATTTTGTTCCCATGCTTTAATTAGAGACAATCTCTTCTCTGTTGCTAGTAGGGAAAGCACAACATCGGTGATAATATTAAAATAATCAAGTATATTTCAATTGGTCAATATATAATACCAATTTATATCGATTCCAGGCAAAATAAAATGGCATACTAACATACCTATACCTCTGTTTATAGAGCCTCGGGTTTCTTCTCCCCAATAACTTCATGTGCTTCTGCAATATATACAGCAAACATCACAAGTTAGCCAAAGAAATAACCGAATACAAACCATTCAGCAGGTAAATAAAATTTATGATTTACAAAGTAATTTAAAGGAAAAAAGCAATTCACTGGAACTAGTACATCTGTAGACAATCTAAAAAAATCTATTAACTAACTCATTTTAGGTGGATGTTTTTTACTTTTGAGTTAACTATTAGTTTTCCCTACCTCTTTTTTCTGTTTAGCTAGGAAATACGAAATAAACGAGGTAGATTAATGATTTTTCCAAAGGCATAATGCAAACATAAACCAGAAATTTGGCACTAACACATGACAAACTAAACTTTTCTAGGACCAAAGGAAAAAAATAATATATTCCTACCTTTTTAATTTTTGCTATTATATGTACAGTTGCTTTAAGTTCTGTTGCTAGCTGCTCAAAATTATGAAGAAAAAAGATGCAGATTGGAATGAAAAGAAGCTTGAAATTTATAAAGTTGAATACACATATAGAGAGAAACTGAAACATCAAGAAACATATAATTTTCCACATAAATCAATAGCAATGAATCCACACGTGAGAGAACCTTTCTAGTACTTTGTGTGAGTAATACCTCTTAACCATTCAAATGCCCAATTCCTCCCATTCCCTATTGGCAAAGAAAAAACCACCAAATGAACAAAAAATTTAGTGAAAAAATACTAAAATTCTAATATGAAAAGAGAGACTAGAACTAGAAGGCCACAAGCAAGTGTTAGTGCAAACGCGTATTTACATTTACAAATAATTTAATAAGGAAAACCGTGAACCTAAGCTTAATGTTGAAGAACATAATTAAAAAATAACAATTACCTCAAATTGTATCAATCGATGTTTTCGTCGTGGTCCTAGTCACCTGCCGGTGTAGATTATACAAGGATGGTGTTTAATAGACGATGATGGAAAGGGAAGTGGAAACCCTAAAAATTTATTGTCGTCGTCGTCGTCGTTCATACATCGTTCAAAAATATTATTGGTATCGACAATGCGTTGCTTGTGCGGTGGTAGTGGTGGCAGCAGCGGCGGAGGAGGAGGGGGAGGAGGTGGCGACATCGCCGACTGTTACCCCGTCGTGGCAGAGTGAAGGCCTATTTCTCCTCTTCTTTTATTTCTCGCCGATTAGCGCACAACCAGATAAAGAGAGGAAGAATTGCCTTTTAATTTAATTAAAATGTTGCCTTATTTATTAATTTAAAATAAAGAAAAATAACAGTAGGTTACTTATTACTAACGGACCATAAGTGTTAGTCATATTTTATAAGCTCTTACAAATTAATAAAATAATTTGTTATTAATACTCACACATAACTTCATGTTCCAACGGATAACAATTGTTAGAAATTTCTAACGGTGTAATCCGTTGGAAATAGTAAAATTTTGCTGTTAGAAAATACCTCTTTTGGTGTAGTGACATGTACGTTTGTGCATGTCCATTTGAGCGAGTGTGTTTGTGCATGTTTGTTGATTTGTATTAATGTCCTAGGATTGTAGTTTGTGTTTTCATGATCCTTTTTGCGAATGCACTTTTGCGTGAGTGCTTTTGTACATGATTTTGTACTTTTACTTATGTGCGTATCTTTTGTAGCGAGTGTTTTCGTGCACGTTTCTAGATGCGCATTCGTGTCCTCGAACTGTAGCGGGTATTTTCATGATCGCTTTTGGAATCCAATTTTGACCATGTTCGAGTCCGAATTTGGAAATTTGACATTAGAGATGAATTGTAGCCAGCTCAAATAGCTTTCTATTGCCGCCGGAACCTGTTGATTTGGAGTCCGGATGAGAAAGTTATGCTCGACTTCGTGGACACTACCGAAGATGTTGAGGGATCCTCTCTTCTAATTTGATTTTATTTTCCTAATTGCAACTCTTTTCTTACTCTTTGATCATTTTTGCTTCAGGGACACCTAATTATCAATTTGTACCTATAGAATACTAAATCCACCAATTAAAACAGAAATATAAATTAATCCATAAAAAAATCCACGTAAACGTAAACGTTGAGTGTTATTCTACACTCCACTGTATCTTTTGTATCCGGTGTTTTTGCTGTTGTTAGGTTATGCCTATTAAAGTCCTAGTGTTGTATTTCGTGTTTTTATGAACGTTGTTGGGAATGCACTTTTGCGCATGTTTGTTTACATGTACGTTTGTGCATGTCCATTTGCGCGAGAGTGTTTGTGCATGTTTGTTGATTTGTATTAATGTCCTAGGATTGTAGTTTGTGTTTTCATGATCCGTTTTGCGAATGCACTTTTGCTTGAGTGCTTTTGTGCATGATTTTGTACTTTTACTTATGTGCGTATCTTTTGTAGCGAGTGTTTTGGTGCACGTTTCTAGATGCGCATTCGTGTCCTCGAACTGTAGCGGGTATTTTCATGATCGCTTTTGGAATCCAATTTTGACCATGTTCGAGTCCGAATTTGGAAATTTGACATTACAGAGGAATTGTAGCCAGCTGAAATAGCTTTCTAATGCCGCCGGAACCAGTTGATTTGTAGTCCGGATGAGAAAGTTATGCTCGACTTCGTGGACACTACCGAAGATGTTGAGGGATCCTCTATTCTAATTTGATTTTATTTTCCTAATTGCAACTATTTTCTTACTCTTTGATCATTTTTGCTTCAGGGACACCTAATTATCAATTTGTACCTATAGAATACTAAATCCACCAATTAAAACAGAAATATAAATTAATCCATAAAAAAATCCACGTAAACGTAAACGTTGTGTGTTATTCTACACTCCACTGTATCTTTTGTATCCGGTGTTTTTGTTGTTGTTAGGTTATATCTATTAAAGTCCTAGTGTTGTATTTCGTGTTTTTATGAACGTTGTTGCGAATGCACTTTTGCGCATGTTTGTTTACATGTACGTTTGTGCATGTCCATTTGAGCGAGTGTGTTTGTGCATGTTTGTTGATTTATATTAATGTCCTAGGATTGTAGTTTGTGTTTTCATGATCCTTTTTGCGAATGCACTTTTGCATGAGTACTTTTGTGCATGATTTTGTACTTTTACTTATGTGCGTATCTTTTGTAACGAGTGTTTTGGTGCACGTTTCTAGATGCGCATTCGTGTCCTCGAAATGTAGCGGGTATTTTCATGATCGCTTTTGGAATCCAATTTTGACCATGTTCGAGTTCGAATTTGGAAATTTGACATTAGAGAGGAATTGTAGCCAGCTGAAATAGCTTTCTAATGCCGCCTGAACCAGTTGATTTGGAGTCCGGATGAGAAATTATGCCCGAATTCGTGGACACTACCAAAGATGTTGAGGGATCCTCTCTTCTAATTTGATTTTATTTTCCTAATTGCAACTCTTTTCTTACTCTTTTATCATTTTTGCTTCAAGGTCACCTAATTATCAATTTGTACCTATAGAATACTAAATCCACCAATTAAAACAGAAATATAAATTAATCCATAAAAAAATCCACGTAAACGTAAACGTTGAGTGTTATTCTACACTCCACTGTATCTTTTGTATCCGGTGTTTTTGCTGTTGTTAGGTTTTGCCTATTAAAGTCCTAGTGTTGTATTTCGTGTTTTTATGAACGTTGTTGCGAATGCACTTTTGCGCATGTTTGTTTACATGTACGTTTGTAAATGTCCATTTGAGCGAGTGTGTTTGTGCATGTTTGTTGATTTGTATTAATGTCTTAGGATTGTAGTTTGTGTTTTCATGATCCTTTTTGCGAATGCACTTTTGCGTGAGTGCTTTTGTACATGATTTTGTACTTTTACTTATGTGCGTATCTTTTGTAGCGAGTGTTTTGGTGCATGTTTCTAGATGCGCATTCGTGTCCTCGAACTGTAGCGGGTATTTTAATGATCGCTTTTGGAATCCAATTTTGACCATGTTCGAGTCCGAATTTGGAAATTTGACATTAGAGATAAATTGTAGCCAGCTGAAATAGCTTTCTAATGCCGCCGGAACCTGTTGATTTGGAGTCCGGATGAGAAAAATATGCTCGACTTCGTGGACACTACCGGAGATGTTGAGGGATCCTCTCTTCTAATTTGATTTTATTTTCCTAATTGCAACTGTTTTGTTACTCTTTGATCATTTTTGCTTCACGGACACCTAATTATCAATTTGTACCTATAGAATACTAAATCCACCAATTAAAACAGAAATATAAATTAATCCATAAAAAAATCCACGTAAACGTAAACGTTGAGTGTTATTCTACACTCCACTGTATCTTTTGTATCCGGTGTTTTTGCTGTTGTTAGGTTTTGCCTATTAAAGTCCTAGTGTTGTATTTCGTGTTTTTATGAACGTTGTTGCGAATGCACTTTTGCGCATGTTTGTTTACATGTACGTTTGTGCATGTCCATTTGAGCGAGTGTGTTTGTGCATGTTTGTTGATTTGTATTAATGTCCTAGGATTGTAGTTTGTGTTTTCATGATCCTTTTTGCGAATGCACTTTTGCGTGAGTGCTTTTGTACATGATTTTGTACTTTTACTTATGTGCGTATCTTTTGTAGCGAGTGTTTTGGTGCACGTTTCTAGATGCGCATTCGTGTCCTCGAACTGTAGCGGGTATTTTCATGATCGCTTTTGGAATCCAATTTTGACCATGTTCGAGTCCGAATTTGGAAATTTGACATTAGAGATGAATTGTAGCCAGCTGAAATAGCTTTCTAATGCCGCCGGAACCTGTTGATTTGGAGTCCAGATGAGAAAGTTATGCTCGACTTCGTGGACACTACCGAAGATGTTGAGGGATCCTCTCTTCTAATTTGATTTTATTTTCCTCATTGCAACTCTTTTCTTACTCTTTTTGCTTCAGGGACACATAATTATCAATTTGTACCTATAGAATACTAAATCCATCAATTAAAACAGAAATATAAATTAATTCATAAAAAAATCCACGTAAACGTAAACGTTGAGTGTTATTCTACACTCCACTGAATCTTTTGTATCCGGTGTTTTTGCTGTTGTTAGGTTATATCTATTAAAGTCCTAGTGTTGTATTTCGTGTTTTTATGAACGTTGTTGCGAATGCACTTTTGCGCATGTTTGTTTACATGTACGTTTGTGCATGTCCATTTGAGCGAGTGTGTTTGTGCATGTTTGTTGATTTATATTAATGTCCTAGGATTGTAGTTTGTGTTTTCATGATCCTTTTTGCGAATGCACTTTTGCATGAGTACTTTTGTACATGATTTTGTACTTTTACTTATGTGCGTATCTTTTGTAGCGAGTGTTTTGGTGCACGTTTCTAGATGCGCATTCGTGTCCTCGAACTGTAGCGGGTATTTTCATGATCGCTTTTGGAATCCAATTTTGACCATGTTCGAGTCCGAATTTGGAAATTTGACATTAGAGATGAATTGTAGCCAGCTGAAATAGCTTTCTAATGCCGCCGGAACCTGTTGATTTGGAGTCCAGATGAGAAAGTTATGCTCGACTTCGTGGACACTACCGAAGATGTTGAGGGATCCTCTCTTCTAATTTGATTTTATTTTCCTCATTGCAACTCTTTTCTTACTCTTTTTGCTTCAGGGACACATAATTATCAATTTGTACCTATAGAATACTAAATCCATCAATTAAAACAGAAATATAAATTAATTCATAAAAAAATCCACGTAAACGTAAACGTTGAGTGTTATTCTACACTCCACTGAATCTTTTGTATCCGGTGTTTTTGCTGTTGTTAGGTTATATCTATTAAAGTCCTAGTGTTGTATTTCGTGTTTTTATGAACGTTGTTGCGAATGCACTTTTGCGCATGTTTGTTTACATGTACGTTTGTGCATGTCCATTTGAGCGAGTGTGTTTGTGCATGTTTGTTGATTTGTATTAATGTCCTAGGATTGTAGTTTGTGTTTTCATGATCCTTTTTGCGAATGCACTTTTGCGTGAGTGCTTTTGTACATGATTTTGTACTTTTACTTATGTGCGTATCTTTTGTAGCGAGTGTTATGGTGCACGTTTCTAGATGCGCATTCGTGTCCTCGAACTGTAGCGGGTATTTTCATGATCGCTTTTGGAATCCAATTTTGACCATGTTCGAGTCTGAATTTGGAAATTTGACATTAGAGATGAATTGTAGCCAGCTGAAATAGCTTTCTAATGCCGCCGGAACCAGTTGATTTGGAGTCCGGATGAGAAAGTTATGCTCGACTTCGTGGACACTACCGGAGATGTTGAGGGATCCTCTCTTCTAATTTGATTTTATTTTCCTAATTGCAACTCTTTTCTTACTCTTTGATAATTTTTGCTTCAGGGACACCTAATTATCAATTTGTACCTATAGAATACTAAATCCACCAATTAAAACAGAAATATAAATTAATCCATAAAAAAATCCACGTAAACGTAAACGTTGAGTGTTATTCTACACTCCACTGTATCTTTTGTATCCGGTGTTTTTGCTGTTGTTAGGTTTTGCCTATTAAAGTCCTAGTGTTGTATTTCGTGTTTTTATGAACATTGTTGCGAATGCACTTTTGCGCATGTTTGTTTACATGTACGTTTGTGCATGTCCATTTGAGCGAGTGTGTTTGTGCATGTTTGTTGATTTGTATTAATGTCCTAGGATTGTAGTTTGTGTTTTCATGATCCTTTTTGCGAATGCACTTTTGCGTGAGTGCTTTTGTACATGATTTTGTACTTTTACTTATGTGCGTATCTTTTGTAGCGAGTGTTATGGTGCACGTTTCTAGATGCGCATTCGTGTCCTCGAACTGTAGCGGGTATTTTCATGATCGCTTTTGGAATCCAATTTTGACCATGTTCGAGTCTGAATTTGGAAATTTGACATTAGAGATGAATTGTAGCCAGCTGAAATAGCTTTCTAATGCCGCCAGAACCTGTTGATTTGGAGTCCGGATGAGAAATTTATGCTCGATTTCGTGGACACTACCGAAGATGTTGAGGGATCCTCTCTTCTAATTTAATTTTATTTTCCTAATTGCAACTCTTTTCTTACTCTTTGATAATTTTTGCTTCAGGGACACCTAATTATCAATTTGTACCTATAGAATACTAAATCCACCAATTAAAACAAAAATATAAATTAATCCATAAAAAAATCCTCGTAAACGTAAACGTTGAGTGTTATTCTACACTCCACTGTATCTTTTGTATCTGGTGTTTTTGCTGTTGTTAGGTTATGCCTATTAAAGTCCTAGTGTTGTATTTCGTGTTTTTATGAACGTTGTTGTGAATGCACTTTTGCGCATGTTTGTTTACATGTACGTTTGTGCATGTCCATTTGAGCGAGTGTGTTTGTGCATGTTTGTTGATTTGTATTAATGTCCTAGGATTGTAGTTTGTGTTTTCATGATCCTTTTTGCGAATGCACTTTTGCGTGAGTGCTTTTGTACATGATTTTGTACTTTTACTTATGTGCGTATCTTTTGTAGCGAGTGTTTTGGTGCACGTTTCTAGATGCGCATTCGTGTCCTCGAACTGTAGCGGGTATTTTCATGATCGCTTTTGGAATCCAATTTTGACCATGTTCGAGTCCGAATTTGGAAATTTGACATTAGAGAGGAATTGTAGCCAGCTGAAACAGCTTTCTAATGCCGCCAGAACCTATTGATTTGGAGTCCGGATGAGAAAGTTATGCTCGACTTCGTGGACACTACCGAAGATGTTGAGGGATCCTCTCTTCTAATTTGATTTTATTTTCCTAATTGCAACTCTTTTCTTACTCTTTGATCATTTTTGCTTCAGGGACACCTAAGTATCAATTTGTACCTATAGAATACTAAATCCACCAATTAAAACAGAAATATAAATTAATCCATAAAAAAATCCACGTAAACGTAAACGTTGAGTGTTATTCTACACTCCACTGTATCTTTTGTATCCGGTGTTTTTGCTGTTGTTAGGTTATGCCTATTAAAGTCCTAGTGTTGTATTTCGTGTTTTTATGAACGTTGTTGCGAATGCACTTTTGCGCATGTTTGTTTACATGTACGTTTGTGCATGTCCATTTGCGCGAGAGTGTTTGTGCATGTTTGTTGATTTATATTAATGTCCTAGGATTGTAGTTTGTGTTTTCATGATCCTTTTTGCGAATGCACTTTTGCTTGAGTGCTTTTGTGCATGATTTTGTACTTTTACTTATGTGCGTATCTTTTGTAGCGAGTGTTTTGGTGCACGTTTCTTGATGCGCATTCGTGTCCTCGAACTGTAGCGGGTATTTTCATGATCGCTTTTGGAATCCAATTTTGACCATGTTCGAGTCCGAATTTGGAAATTTGACATTAGAGAGGAATTGTAGCCAGCTAAAATAGCTTTCTAATGCCGCCAGAACCTGTTGATTTGGAGTCCGGATGAGAAAGTTATGCTCGACTTCGTGGACACTACCGGAGATGTTGAGGAATCCTCTCTTCTAATTTAATTTTATTTTCCTAATTGCAACTCTTTTCTTACTCTTTGATCATTTTTGCTTCAGGGACACCTAATTATAAATTTGTACCTATAGAATACTAAATCCACCAATTAAATCAGAAATATAAATTAATCCATAAAAAAATCCACGTAAACGTAAACGTTGAGTGTTATTCTACACTCCACTGTATCTTTTGTATCCGGTGTTTTTGCTGTTGTTAGGTTATGCGTATTAAAGTCCTAGTGTTGTATTTCGTGTGTTTATGAACGTTGTTGCGAATGCACTTTTGCGCATGTTTTTTTACATGTACGTTTGTGCATGTCCATTTGAGCGAGTGTGTTTGTGCATGTTTGTTGATTTGTATTAATTTCCTAGGATTGTAGTTTGTGTCTTCATGATCCTTTTTGCGAATGCACTCCTGCGTGAGTGCTTTTGTGCATGATTTTGTACTTTTACTTATGTGCGTATCTTTTGTAGCGAGTGTTTTGTTGCACGTTTCTTGATGCGCATTCGTGTCCTCGAACTGTAGCGGGTATTTTCATGATCGCTTTTGGAATCCAATTTTGACCATGTTCGAGTCCGAATTTGGAAATTTGACATTAGGGAGGAATTGTAGCCAGCTGAAATAGCTTTCTAATGCCGCCGGTGCAAGTTGATTTGGAGTCCGGATGAGAAAGTTATGCTCGACTTCGTGGACACTACCGAAGATGTTGAGGGATCCTCTCTTCTAATTTGATTTTAATTTCCTAATTGCAACTCTTTTCTTACTCTTTGAGCATTTTTGCTTCAGGGACACCTAATTATCAATTTGTACCTATAGAATACTAAATCCACCAATTAAAACAGAAATATAAATTAATCCATAAAAAAATCCACGTAAATGTAAACGTTGAGTGTTATTCTACACTCCACTGTATCTTTTGTATCCGGTGTTTTTGCTGTTGTTAGGTTATGCGTATTAAAGTCCTAATGTTATATTTCGTGTGTTTATGAACGTTTTTATGAATTCACTTTAGCGCATGTTTTTTTACATGTACGTTTGTGCATGTCCATTTGAGCGAGTGTGTTTGTGCATGTTTGTTGATTTGTATTAATATCCTAGGATTGTAGTTTGTGCTTTCATGATCCTTTTTGCTAATGCACTTTTGCGTGAGTACTTTTGTGCATGATTTTGTACTTTTACTTATGTGCGTATATTTTGTAGCGAGTGTTTTGGTGCACGTTTCTTGATGCGCATTCGTGTCCTCGAACTGTGGCGGGTATTTTCATGATCGCTTTTGGAATCCAATTTTGACCATGTTCGAGTCTGAATATGGAAATTTGACATTAGACAGGAATTGTTGCCAGCTGAAATAGCTTTCTAATGCCGCCGGAACCATTTGATTTGGAGTCCGGATGAGAAAGGTATGCTCGACTTCGTGGACACCACCGAAGATGTTGAGGGATCCTCTCTTCTAATTTGATTTTATTTTCCTAATTGCAACTCTTTTCTTACACTTTGATCATTTTTGCTTCATGGACACCTAATTATCAATTTGTCCCTATAGAATACTAAATCCACCAATTAAAACAGAAATATAAATTAATCCATAAAAAAATCCACGTAAATGTAAACGTTGAGTGTTATTCTACACTCCACTGTATCTTTTGTATCCGGTATTTTTGCTGTTGTTAGGTTATGCGTATTAAAGTCCTAATGTTATATTTCGTGTGTTTATGAACGTTGTTATGAATGCACTTTAGCGCATGTTTTCTTACATGTACGTTTGTGCATGTCCATTTGAGCGAGTGTGTTTGTGCATGTTTGTTGATTTGTATTAATGTCCTAGGATTGTAGTTTGTGCTTTCATGATCCTTTTTGCTAATGCACTTTTGCGTGAGTACTTTTGTGCATGATTTTGTACTTTTACTTATGTGCGTATATTTTGTAGCGAGTGTTTTGGTGCACGTTTCTAGATGCGCATTCGTGTCCTCGAACTGTAGCGGGTATTTTCATGCACTAGGCCAAAACAGGACACTGGCGACGAAATCTAGCGACGAAAATATGGTATTTGCGACGAAATATCAATAATTGCGACGAAAAACAATCGTCGCGAACGCTGCCAAAAAATCGTCGCCAAAGCGGTCGTCGCTAAGCCTGCGACGAATCTATTTTTTCGTCGCAACATATGGCGACGAATGCATTTTTCGTCGTAATAATTCGTTTTTCTGGGTTATTCGTTTTGTAGCAAATAGCGACGAAAACATATTTCGTCGCAACTATTTATCCCTCAATTCGCTACGTTTTTAATATTATCGTCGCAACATTTATTCATTAATTCGCGACGTTTTTCTAGGAACATTGCAAATTTTTTATTTTATTTTTTTACGCTGAATAATAAAATAGAAATTAACCTGTAATTAATTATCAACTATAATAACACAATTAATTATTAGATATAATAACACATCACATTAAAATTGTAATTTAAGGTCAAATACATCCAAATAAAGTTAAAAAAAAATACAAAAATTAAGAAAAATATTGTAGAATTACATAAAGGAGTTGATCCACATTCTTTTATCCATTCATCATTAGTTATCCACTTGATCATAAACTATTTCCAAGCGTGCCTGAAAAAAATATTTAAGTATATAAGCATTACGTATAAATACGAACGAGTACAAGTTCACAATATTAAATAAAATAAAATAAAATAAAATAAAGAAGAAGTGTATAATCCATGACATCGATCAACATCAACAACTACTATCTAACATGAAGAAACTGCTATCAAACCAAATGATTCATATAAAACGAAGCCTATTGCCTAAAATTTACCGTGTTATTCATACCCAATTTATAATTTACACGAAGAATCATAAACCGAAATTTTTACCATCTTTCATTATTAAAAAAACACAGTTAAAGCTTAAACAAAAATGAACGGGGATAATCATTATCCACACATTATAGAGAAGTAACATGCTTAAATTACCACTTCTTATCACGTTCTCCAAGAAATTAGATCTTGAAGCAGAGCAAGTAAATAATTCTTCCTATTCAAGAAAGCAACTTATAAATAGTGAGGTACGTACCTTGAGCAGGGGAATTCTTCTACCGACAGATAGAGTATCAAGAAAAAAAAGCGACGATAAATTGCCACTATTTCATCATAAATCCAAGAAGTGCATCAATAATCGGCATTGTATCTTAGCATACATCCCTGCTGAATATATAACAAAAAGATGTTAAATTAAACAATGTTTACCAAGAACCATAATCTTACAGACATGTTAAAAGCAAAGAAAAATTAGTTTGTGAAATTTAATCCTTGTTCATTATGGATTTTTTCTTTAATATTAAGCTCAGAACTAATTTTGTTGGGCCTGCAAATACAAAATACCATGATCAAACATATGTAACAAATACGAAACACTTTGCAATAAATCACAACCAAGAGACCAACAAGTTATGAGATTTTGTCACAAGTTACCAACATATAGACACGTATACATAAGGAACAGACCTTCAGAGCCAGAGACGCCACATTCGAAAAGCTAATGGAGAAATACAAGAACCTCCTCAAAGTAATCTCCATACAAGATCTAATCCTCGCCTCCCAATCTACTCCACCTTCCATCTCCATCGACTTCCTCCACCGCCTCTCTCAGAAACTCCACCTCAACCGCGGCCCCTCCGCCTTCCTCCGCACCTACCCTCACATCTTCCACATTTTCACCCACCCCGTTAACCTCCAACCCTACTGCACACTCACACCCGCCGCTCGCCTAATCGTCCGCCAAGAATCCGACGCCTTAAACAAATCCACGCCCCTCGCAGTAACCCGATTGGTCAAGCTCCTATCAATGTCCCTCACCAAAAAGCTGCCCCTTCGTGCCATTTTCAAGGTCTGGAGAGAATTGGGTCTGCCCGATAACTTCGAGGACTCCGTTATTTCGAGGAACCCCGACATTTTCTCGCTCCGAGATGGAAACGAGCCCAACACTCATTACTTATTGCTCGGCGATACTGACCTTTTTGCACATTGACTTTCACGAAAATATACTCTTGTTCTACTATAATTCATTTAATATACTTATTTAATTTTATAGACCAATTTCTGCACAGAAATCTCATTCTCCACACCCTACCACATAATATCACAATATAAAAAAATCAATAATTCTGACAAAGTATCTTATAATAAATGGCTCATCAAAACACAGAAAAACACTACTATTGAAGCAGAGATACATTAAACAAAAAATTTGCAGCTTGATTCCTAATTCTAATCAAAAAATACTGAAGACAAACCCATGTTCTGATTTAAACGATTAATTCATAATAACCGGAGAAAACGGGCAATAATTGCTTTACGCTAGACACTATTCAGCAGCCCACACAAAATTAGGTCTAAATAGATACAATTAGATCTAAAAAGTGTAAAATTACACCACCAAAAGTAGCAAATAAAAAGCCAATTAAGTCATAAAAATCATCCATTTAGCTTAAAATCAACAGTAAATTTGAAGAAGCTCTTACCTTCTTCGGCAGCGCTTTTCCTGAATTTTTTACCGTTTAAAGATTGTCTGGTTCCCGTTGTTGAGAATTGGAGGGTCCTCGAATGCTGTAGCGGAGAGTGCACCGTTGATAGGACCGAGCTACAGTACAGCTTCAAACACGGATTAATGAATCTTCATTAGATAAACACCTGGTAGCAAAAGGAGAATCAATGGGAATATAAGTTAATATAAACATATATTCATCTCATATCCTCCCTAGAAAGGATATTAAGAAAAATAATTATCTAACATTGAGGGAACCAAATAAAACTCTACCAAATACCCATCATTTGAAAGGATTTTACCAAATAATCATCGCATATGATTCTCATATTAGACGAGACAACCTAATACAAATTATTTCACCTCCTGAAATATGAAAGCTAAATTAAAAATTAGTCAAATCTTACATTATCATACAAAATGTCGGATTTATAGACCATAGAGTGTTGCGGAAGTTGGGGCATTAAAATTGCATATATAGGTGCCTGCTATTTACCTCATAAATAGGTAAATTAATACCTAGAGTTTTGAGGGCTGGGCTTCATAGATGGTGGACGGCGTCTAGCTGAACGCAGTGGCAGCGATTGGAAACGAAGATGACGGCCGGCGACTGCAGGGGGCGTGGTCTTGGGCAACGACGGCGGCTGGAAGGAAATGGGCAATGACGGCGGCACCGACGGGAGTAAACTTAGGGAGCGAAGATTGACAGCGTCAATTTAATCGACGGTGAGAATGACGGGAAAGGGGAGGGAGTGTGGAGGAAGAGAGAGTAAAATATTAGGGCAACGGCAGAAATGGAGAGGGGTAAGTGAATAAATTAAGTCGTGAGCGACGATTCCGAGAATTTCGTCGCAAATAAAATAAAATTAAAAGTTTTAAATGCATAGGTTACGACGATTCACATATTTCCGTCGCCCAAAAATATTTTTCAGAAATATCTTGCGACGGTTTACACACTTTTGTCGCAAACAAGATAAAATAAAATAATATTTAAATATTTTGCTACGAAAAAATATAATTCGTCGCAATAGTTAATTATTAAAAAAACCATATTAGAATCGTTTGCTACGAATCTAGGATTTTCGTCGCAATCATTTTCAAAATTGGTGGCGAGATGGATCTTGCGACGATATTTATTTATTAACGTCGCAAATTTGCTACGAAATGATTTTCGTCGCGAAAAAAAACGTCGCCAGTGTCCTGTTTTGGCCTAGTGATGATCGCTTTTGGAATCCAATTTTGACCATGTTCGAGTCCGAATTTGGAAATTTGACATTAGAGAGGAATTGTAGCCAGCTGAAATAGCTTTCTAATGCCGCCGGAACCAGTTGATTTGGAGTCCGGATGAGAAAGTTATGCTCGACTTCGTGGACACTACCGAAGATGTTGAGGGATCCTCTCTTCTAATTTGATTTTATTTTCCTAATTGTAACTCTTTTCTTACTCTTTGATCATTTTTGCTTCAGGGACACCTAATTATCAATTTGTACCTATAGAATACTAAATCCACCAATTAAAACATAAATATAAATTAATCCATAAAAAAATCCACGTAAACGTAAACGTTGAGTGTTATTCTACACTCCACTGTATCTTTTGTATCCAGTGTTTTTGTTGTTGTTAGGTTATGCCTATTAAAGTCCTAGTGTTGTATTTCGAGTTTTTATGAACGTTGTTGCGAATGCACTTTTGCGCATGTTTTTTTACATGTACGTTTGTGCATGTCCATTTGAGCGAGTGTGTTTGTGCATGTTTGTTGATTTGTATTAATGTCCTAGGATTCTAGTTTGTGTTTTCATGATCCTTTTTGCTAATGCACTTTTGCGTGAGTACTTTTGTGCATGATTTTGTAGTTTTACTTATGTGCGTATATTTTGTAGCGAGTGTTTTGGTGCACGTTTCTTGATGCGCATTCGTGTCCTCGAACTGTGGCGGGTATTTTCATGATCGCTTTTGGAATCCAATTTTGACCATGTTCGAGTCCGAATTTGGAAATTTGACATTAGACAGGAATTGTTGCCAGCTGAAATAGCTTTCTAATGCCGCCGGAAGCATTCGATTTGGAGTCCGGATGAGAAAGGTATGCTCGACTTCGTGGACACTACCGAAGATGTTGAGGGATCCTCTCTTCTAATTTGATTTTATTTTCCTAATTGCAACTCATTTCTTACTCTTTGATCATTTTTGCTTCATGGACACCTAATTATCAATTTGTCCTTATAGAATACTAAATCCACCAATTAAAACAGAAATATAAATTAATCCATAAAAAAATCCACGTAAATGTAAACGTTGATTGTTATTCTACACTCCACTGTATCTTTTGTATCCGGTATTTTTGCTGTTGTTAGGTTATGCCTATTAAAGTCCTAGTGTTGTATTTCGTGTTTTTATGAACGTTGTTGCGAATGCACTTTTGCGCATGTTTGTTTACATGTACGTTTGTGCATGTCCATTTGAGCGAGTGTGTTTGTTGATTTATATTAATGTCCTAGGATTGTAGTTTGTGTTTTCATAATCCTTTTTGCGAATGCACTTTTGCGTGAGTACTTTTGTGCATGATTTTGTACTTTTACTTGTGTGCGTATCTTTTGTAACGAGTGTTTTGGTGCATGTTTCTTGATGTGCATTCGTGTCCTCGAACTGTAGCGGTATTTTCATGATCGCTTTTGGAATCCAATTTTGACCATGTTCGAGTCCGAATTTGGAAATTTGACATTAGAGAGGAATTGTATCCAGCTGAAATAGCTTTCTAATGCCGGCGGAACATGTTGATTTGGGACACGAATGCGCCTCAAGAAACGTGCACCAAAACACTCGGTACAAAAGATACGCACATAAGTAAAAGTACAAAATCACGCACAAAACTACTCACGCAAAAGTGCATTCGCAAAAAGGATCATGAAAACATAAAACTATAATCCTAGGACATTAATACAAATCAACAAACATGCACAAACACACTCGATCAAATGGACATGCATAAACGTACATGTAAAAAAACTTGCGCAAAAGTGCATTTGCAACAACGTTCATAAAAACACGAAATAAAACACTAGGACTTTAATACGCATAACCAAACAACAGCAAAAACACCGAATACAAAAGATACAGTGGAGTGTAGAAATAACACTCAACGTTTACGTGGATATTTTTATGGATTAATTTATATTTCTGTTTTAATTGGTGGATTTAGTATTCTATAGGTACAAATTGATAATTAGGTGTCCACGAAGCAAAAATGATCAAAGAGTAAGAAAAGAATTGCAATTAGGAAAATAAAATCAAATTAGAATAGAGAATCCCTCAACATCTTGGGTAGTGTCCACGAAGTCGAGCATAATTCTCATCCGGACTCCAAATCAACTCGTTCCGGCGGCATTAGAAAGCTATTTCAGCTGGTTACAATTCCTGTCTAATTTCAAATTTCAAAATTCGAACTCGAACATGGTCAAAATTGGATTCCATAAGCGATCATGAAAGTACCTGCTACAGTTCGAGGACACGAATGCGCATCAAGGAACGTGCACAAAAACACTCGCGATAAAAGATATGCACATAAGTAAAAGTAAAAAATCATGCACAAAAGTACTCACGCAAAAGTGCATTCGCAAAAAGGATCATGAAAGCACAAACTACAATCCTAGGACATTAATACAAATCCACAAACATGCACAAACACACTCGCTCAAGTGGACATGCACAAACGTACATGTAAAAAAACATGCGCAAAAGTGCATTCGCAACAACGTTCATAAAAACACGAAATACAACTCTAGGACTTTAATACGCATAACCAAATAACAGCAAAAACACTGGATACAAAAGATACAGTGGAGTGTAGAAATAACACTCTAACGTTTATGTTTACGTGGATTTTTTTATGGATTAATTTATATTTCTGTTTTAATTGGTGGATTTAGTATTCTATAGGTACAAATTGATAATTAGGTGTCCATGAAGCAAAAATGATCAAATAGTAAGAAAAGAGTTGCAATTAGGAAAATGAAATCAAATTAGAAGAGAGGATCCCTCAACATCTTCGGTAGTGTCCACGAAGTCGAGCATAACTTTCTCATTTGGACTCCAAATCAACTGGTTCCGGCAGCATTAGAAAGCTCTTTCAGCTGGCTACAATCCCTGTCTAATGTCAAATTTCCAAATTCGGCCTCGAACATGGTCAAAATTGGATTCCAAAAGCGATCATGAAAATACCCGCTACAGTTCCAGGACACGAATGCGCATCAAGAAACGTGCACAAAAACACTCGCTACAAAAGATACGCACAAAAGTAAAAGTATAAAATCATGCACAAAAGTACTGACGCAAAAGTGCATTCGCAAAAACGATCATGAAAACACAAACTACAATCCTAGGACATTAATACAAATCAACAAACATGCACAAACACACTCGCTCAAACGGACATGCACAAACGTACATGTAAAAAAACATGCGCAAAAGTGCATTCGCAACAACGTTCTTAAAAAGACGAAATACTACACTAGGACTTTAATACGCATAACCAAACAACAGCAAAAACACACCGGATACAAAAGATACAGTGGAGTGTAGAAATAACACTCAACGTTTACGTCTACCTGGTTTTTTTTATGGATTAATTTATATTTCTATTTTAATTGGTGGATTTAGTATTCTATAGGTACAAATTGATAATTAGGTGTCCATCAAGCAAAAATGATGAAGGAGTAAGAAAAGAAATGCAATTAGGAAAATAAAATCAAATTAGAAGCGAGGATCCCTCAACATCTTCGGTAGTGTCCACGAAGTCGAGCATAACTTTCTCATCCGGACTCCAAATCAACTCGTTCCGGCGGCATTAGAAAGCTATTTCAGCTGGCTACAATTCCTTTCTATTGCCAATTTCCTAATTCGGACTCGAACATGGTCAAAATTGGATTCTAAAAGCAATCATGAAAATACCCGCTATAGTTCGAGGACACGAATGCGCATCAAGAAACGTGCACAAAAACAATCGCTACAAAAGATACGCACATATGTAAAAGTAAAAAATCATGCACAAAAGTACTCACGCAAAAGTGCATTCGCAAAAAGGATCATGAAAACACAAACTACAATCCTAGGACATTAATACAAATCAACAAACATGCACAAACACACTCGCTCAAACGGACATGCACAAACGTACATGTAAAAAAACATGCGCAAAAGTGCATTCGCAACAACGTTCATAAAAACACGAAATACAATACTAGGAATTTAATATGCATAACCAAATAACAACAAAAACACCGGATACAAAAGATCTAGTGGAGTGTAGAAATAACACTCTAACGTTTACGTCTACTTGGTTGTTTTTATGGATTAATTTATATTTCTGTTTTAATTGGTGGATTTAGTATTCTATAGGTACAAATTGATAATTAGGTGTCCATGAAGCAAAAATGATGAAGGAGTAAGAAAAGAAATGCAATTAGGAAAATAAAATCAAATTAGAAGAGAGAATCCCTCAACATCTTCTGTAGTGTCCACGAAGTCGAGCATAACTTTCTCATCCGGACTCCAAATCAACTCAATCCGGCGGCATTAAAAAGCTTTTTCAGCTGGCTACAATTCCTAACTATTGCCAATTTCCTAATTCGGACTCGAACATGGTCAAAATTGGATTCCAAAAGCAATCATGAAAATACCCGCTATAGTTCGAGGACACGAATGCGCATCAAGAAACGTGCACAAAAACAGTCGCTACAAAAGATACGCACATATGTAAAAGTAGTGAATCATGCACAAAAGTACTCACGCAAAAGTGCATTCGCAAAAAGGATCATGGAAACACAAACTACAATCCTAGGACATTAATACAAATCAACAAACATGCACAAACACACTCGCTCAAACGGACATGCACAAACGTACATGTAAAAAAACATGCGCAAAAGTGCATTCGCAACAACGTTCATAAAAACACGAAATACAATACTAGGACTTTAATATGCATAACCAAATAACAACAAAAACACTGGATACAAAAGATACAGTGGAGTGTAGAAATAAAACTCTAACGTTTACGTTTCCGTGGATTTTTTTATGGATTAATTTATATTTCTGTTTTAATTTGTGGATTTAGTATTCTGTAGGTACAAATTGATAATTAGGTGTCCATGAAGTAAAAATGATGAAAGAGTAAGCAAAGAGTTGCAATTAGGAAAATAAAATCAAATTAGAAGCGAGGATCCCTCAACATCTTCGCTAGTGTCCACGAAGTCGAGCATAACTTTCTCATCCGGACTCCAAATCATCTCGTTCCGGTGGCATTAGAAAGCTATTTCAGCTGGCTACAATTCGTGGCTAATGTCAAATTTCCAAATTCGGACTCGAACATGGTCAAAATTGGATTCCAAAAGCGATCATGAAAATACCCGCTACAGTTCCAGGACACGAATGCGCATCAAGAAACGTGCACAAAAACACTCGCTACAAAAGATACACGCACATAAGTAAAAGTAAAAAAATCATGCACAAAAGTACTCACGCAAAAGTGCATTCGCAAAAAGGATCATGAAAACACAAACTACAATCCTAGGACATTAATACAAATCAACAAACATGCACAAACACACTCGCTCAAACGGACATGCACAGACGTACATGTAAAAAAATATGCGCAAAAGTGCATTCGCAACAACGTTCATAAAAACACGAAATACAATACTAAGACTTTAATATGCATAACCAAATAACAACAAAAACACCGGATACAAAAGATACAGTGGAGTGTAGAAATAACACTCTAACGTTTACGTTTACGTGGATTTTTTTATGGATTAATTTATATTTCTGTTTTAATTTGTGGATTTAGTATTCTGTAGGTACAATTTGATAATTAGGTGTCCATGAAGTAAAAATGATGACAGAGTAAGCAAAGAGTTGCAATTAGGAAAATAAAATCAAATTAGAAGCGAGGATCCCTCAACATCTTCGGTAGTGTCCACGAAGTCGAGCATAATATTCTCATCCGGACTCCAAATCATCTCGTTCCGGCGGCATTACAAAGCTATTTCAGCTGCCTACAATTCCTGTCTAATGTCAAATTTCAAAACTCAGACTCGAACATGGTCAAAATTGGATTCCAAAAGCGATCATGAAAATACCCGCTACAGTTCGAGGACACGAATGCGCATCAAGAAACGTGCACCAAAACACTCGCTACAAAAGATACGCATATAAGTAAAAGTACAAAATCATGCACAAAAGTACTCACGCAAAATTTCATTCGCAAAAAGGATCATGAAAACACAAACTACAATCCTAGGACATTAATACAAATCAACAAACATGAACAAACACACTCGCTCAAACGGACATGACAAACGTACATGTAAAAAAACATGCCCAAAAGTGCATTCGCAACAATGTTCATAAAAACACGAAATACAACACTAGGACTTTAATATGCATAACCAAACAACACCAAAAACACCGGATACAAAAGATACAGTGGAGTGTAGAATAACACTCAACGTTTACGTTTAGGTTGATTTTTTTATGGATTAATTTATATTTCTGTTTTAATTGGTGGATTTAGTATTTTATAGGTACAAATGCATAATAAGGTGTCCATGAAGCAAAAATGATCAAAGATTAAAAAAATAGTTGCAATTAGGAAAATAAAATCAAATTAGAAGAGAGGATCCCTCAACATCTTCGGTAGTGTCCACGAAGTCGAGCATAACCTTCTCATCCAGACTCCAAATCAACTGATTCGGGTGGCATTAGAAAGCTATTTCAGCTGGCTACAATTCCTATCTAATGTAAAATTTCCGAATTCGGACTCGAACATGGTCAAAATTGGATTCCAAAAGAGATCGTGAAAATACCCGCTACAGTACGAGCACACGAATGTGCATCAAGAAACGTGCACAAAAACACTCGCTACAAAAGATACGCACATAAGTAAAAGTACAAAATCATGCACAAAAGTACTCACGCAAAAGTTCATTCGCAAAAATGATCATGAAAACACAAACTACAATCCTAGGACATTAATACAAATCAACAAACATGCACAAACACACTCGCTCAAACGGACATGCACTAACGTACATGTAAAAAAACATGCGCAAAAGTGCATTCGCAACAACGTTCTTAAATTCACGAAATACTACACTAGGACTTTAATATGCATAACCAAACAACAGCCAAAACACTGGATACAAATGATACAGTGGAGTGTAGAATAACACTCAACGTTTACGTTTACGTTGATTTTTTTATGGATTAATTTATATTTCTGTTTTAATTGGTGGATTTAGTATTCTTTAGGTACAAATTGATAATTAGGTGTCCATGAAGCAAAAATGATCAAAGATTAAAAAAAGAGTTGCAATAAGGAAAATAAAATCAAATTAGAAGAGAGGATCCCTCAACATCTTCGGTAGTGTCCACGAAGTGGAGCATAACTTTCTCATCCAGACTCCAAATCAACTGGTTCCGGCGGCATTAGAAAGCTATTTCAGCTAGCTACAATTCCTATCTAATGTCAAATTTCCGAATTCGGATTCGAACATGGTCGCAATTGGATTCCAAAAGAGATCATGAAAATACCCGCTACAGTTCGAGCACACGAATGTGCATCAAGAAACGTGCACAAAAACACTCGCTACAAAAGATACGCAGATAAGAAAAAGTACAATAATCATGCACAAAAGTACTCACGCAAAAGGGCATTGGCAAAAAGGATCATGAAAACACAAACTATAACCCTAGGACATTAATTCAAATCAACAAACATGCACAAACACCCTCGCTCAAAAGCACATGCACTAACGTACATGTAAATAAACATGCGCAAAAGTGCATTCGCAACAACGTTCATAAAAACACGAAATACAACACTAGGACTTTAATATGCATAACCAAACAACAGCAAAAACACCAGATACAAAAGATACAGTGGAGTGTAGAATAACACTCAACGTTTACGTTTACGTTGATTTTTTTATGGATTAATTTATATATCTGTTTTAATTGGTGGATTTAGTATTCTATAGGTACATATTGATAATTCTGTGTCCATGAAGCAAAATGATCAAAGATTAAAAAAAGCGTTGCAATTAGGAAAATAAAATCAAATTAGAAGAGATGATCCCTCAACATCTTCGGTAGTGTCCACGAAGTCGAGCATAACTTTCTCATCCGAACTTCAAATGAACTCATTCTGGCGGCATTAGAAAGCTATTTCAGCTGGCTACAATTCTCGTCCAATGTCAAATTTCCAAATTCGGACTCGAACATGGTAAAAATTGGATTCCAAAAGCGATCATGAAAATACCCGCTACAGTTCGAGTACACGAATGCGCATCAAGAAACGTGCACAAAAACACTCGCTACAAAAGATACGCACATAAGTAAAAGTACAAAATCATGCACAAAAGTACTCACGCAAAAGTTCATTCGCAAAAAGGATCATGAAAACACAAACTACAATCCTAGGACATTAATACAAATCCACAAACATGCACAAACACACTCGCTCAAGTGGACATGCACAAACGTACATGTAAAAAAACATGCGCTAAAGTGCATTCGCAACAACGTTCATAAAAACACGAAATACAACACTAGGACTTTAATACGCATAACCAAACAACATCAAAAACACCGGATACAAATGATACAGTGGAGTGTAGAATAACACTCAACGTTTACGTTTACGTTGATTTTTTTATGGATTAATTTATATTTCTGTTTTAATTGGTGGATTTAGTATTCTATAGGTACAAATTGATAATTAGGTGTCCATGAAGCAAAAATTATCAAAGATTAAAAAAATAGTTGCAATTTAGAAAATAAAATCAAATTAGAAGAGAGGATCCCTCAACATCTTCGGTAGTGTCCACGTAGTCGAGCATAACTTTCTCATCCAGACTTCAAATCAACTGGTTCCGGCGGCATTAGGAAGCTATTTCAGCTGGCTATAATTCCTATCTAATGACAAATTTCCGAATTCGGACTCGAACATGGTCAAAATTGGATTCCAAAAGAGATCATGAAAATACCCGCTACAGTTCGAGCACACGAATGTGCATCAAGAAACGTGCACAAAAACACTCGCTACAAAAGACACGCACATAAGTAAAAGTACAATAATCATGCACAAAAGTACTCACGCAAAAGTGCATTCGCAAAAAGGATCATGAAAACACAAACTATAACCCTAGGACATTAATACAAATCAACAAACATGCACAAACACACTCGCTCAAAAGGACATGCAAAAACGTACATGTAAATAAACATGCGCAAAAGTGCATTCGCAAAAACGTTCATAAAAACACGAAATACAACACTAGGACTTTAATATGCATAACCAAACAACAGCAAAAACACCGGATACAAAAGATACAGTGGAGTGTAGAATAACACTCAACGTTTACGTTTACGTTGATTTTTTTATGGATTAATTTATATATCTGTTTTAATTGGTGGATTTAGTATTCTATAGGTACATATTGATAATTCTGTGTCCATGAAGCAAAATGATCAAAGATTAAAAAAAGCGTTGCAATTAGGAAAATAAAATCAAATTAGAAGAGATGATCCCTCAACATCTTCGGTAGTGTCCACGAAGTCGAGCATAACTTTCTCATCCGGACTTCAAATGAACTCATTCTGGCGGCATTAGAAAGCTATTTCAGCTGGCTACAATTCTCGTCTAATGTCAAATTTCCAAATTCGGACTCGAACATGGTAAAAATTGGATTCCAAAAGCGATCATGAAAATACCCGCTACAGTTCGAGGACACGAATGCGCATCAAGAAACGTGCACAAAAACACTCGCTACAAAATATACGCACATAAGTAAAAGTACAAAATCATGCATAAAAGTACTCACGCAAAAGTTCATTCGCAAAAAGGATCATGAAAACACAAACTACAATCCTAGGACATTAATACAAATCAACAAACATGCACAAACACACTCGCTCAAACGGACATGCACAAACGTACATGTAAAAAAACATGCCCAAAAGTGCATTCGCAACAACGTTCATAAAAACACGAAATACAACACTAGGACTTTAATACGCATAACTAAACAACAGCAAAAGCACCGGATACAAAAGATACAGTGGAGTGTAGAATAACACTCAACGTTTACGTTTACGTTGATTTTTTTATGGATTAATTTATATTTCTGTTTTAATTGGTGAATTTAGTATTCTATAGGTACAAATTGATAATTAGGTGTCCATGAGGCAAAAATGATCAAAGATTAAAAAAATAGTTGCAATTAGGAAAATAAAATCAAATTAGAAGAGAGGATCCCTCAACATCTTCGGTAGTGTCCACGAAGTCCAGCATAACTTTCTCATCCAGACTCCAAATCAACTGGTTCGGGTGGCATTAGAAAGCTATTTCAGCTGGCTACAATTCCTATCTAATGTCAAATTTCCGAATTCGGACTCGAACATGGTAAAAATTGGATTCCAAAAGAGATCATGAAAATACCCGCTACAGTTCGAGCACACCAATGTGCATCAAGAAACGTGCACAAAAACACTCGCTACAAAAGATACGCACATAAGTAAAAGTACAATAATCATGCACAAAAGTACTCACGCAAAAGTGCATTCGCAAAAAGGATCATGAAAACACAAACTATAATCCTAGGACATTAATACAAATCAACAAACATGCACAAACACACTCGCTCAAAAGGACATGCAGAAACGTACATGTAAATAAACATGCGCAAAAGTGCATTCGCAAAAACGTTCATAAAAACACGAAATACAACACTAGGACTTTAATATGCATAACCAAACAACAGCAAAAACACCGGATACAAAAGATACAGTGGAGTGTAGAGTAACACTCAACGTTTACGTTTACGTTGATTTTTTTATGGATTAATTTATATATCTGTTTTAATTGGTGGATTTAGTATTCTATAGGTACATATTGATAATTCTGTGTCCATGAAGCAAAATGATCAAAGATTAAAAAAAGAGTTGCAATTAGGAAAATAAAATCAAATTAGAAGAGAGGATCCCTCAACATCTTCGGTAGTGGCCACGAAGTCGAGCATAACTTTCTCATCCGGACTCCAAATCAACTGGTTTTGGCGGCATTAGAAAGCTATTTCAGCAAGCTACAATTCTCGTCTAATGTCAAATTTCCAAATTCGGACTCGAACATGGTCAAAATTGGATTCCAAAAGCGATCATGAAAATACCCGCTACAGTTCGAGGACACGAATGCGCATCAAGAAACGTGCACAAAAACACTCGCAACAAAAGATACGCACATAAGTAAAAGTACAAAATTATGCACAACAGTACTCACGCAAATGTGCATTCGCAAAAAGGATCATGAAAACACAAACTACAATCCTAGGACATTAATACAAATCAACAAACATGCACAAACACACTCGCTCAAACGGACAAGCACAAACGTACATGTAAAAAAACATGCGCAAAAGTGCATTCGCCACAACGTTCATAAAAACACGAAATACAACACTAGGACTTTGACACGCATAACCAAACAACATCAAAAACACCAGATACAAAAGATACAGTGGAGTGTAGAATAACACTCAACGTTTACGTTTACGTGGATTTTTTTATGGATTAATTTATATTTTTATTTTAATTGGTGGATTTAGTATTCTATATGTACAAATTGATAATTAGGTGTCCATGAAGCAAAAATGATCAAAGAGTAAGAAAAGAGTTGCAATTAGGAAAATAAAATCAAATTAGAAGATATGATCCCTCAACATCTTCGGTAGTGTCCACGAAGTCGAGCATAACTTTCTCATCCGGACTTCAAATGAACTCGTTACGGCGGCATTAGAAAGCCATTTCAGCTGGCTACAATTCCTTTCTAATGTCAAATTTCCAAATTCAGACTCGAACATGGTCAAAATTGGATTCCAAAAGCGATCATGAAAGTACCCGCTACAGTTCGAGGACACGAATGCGCATCAAGAAATGTGCAGAAAAACACTCGCTACAAAAGATACGCACATAAGTAAAAGTACAAAATCATGCACAAAAGTACTCACGCAAAAGTTCATTCGCAAAAAGGATCATGAAAACACAAACTATAATCCTAAGACATTAATACAAATCCACAAACATGCACAAACACACTCGCTCAAACGGACATGCACAAACGTACATGTAAAAAAACATGCCCAAAAGTGCATTCGCAACAACGTTCATAAAAACACGAAATACAACACTAGGACTTTAATATGCATACCCAAACAACAGCAAAAACAACGGATACAAAAGATACAGTGGAGTGTAGAATAACACTCAACGTTTACGTTTACGTTGATTTTTTTATGGATTAATTTATATTTCTGTTTTAATTGGTGGATTTAGTATTCTATAGGTACAAATTGATAATTAGGTGTCCATGAAGCAAAAATGATCAAAGATTAAAAAAAGAGTTGCAATTAGGAAAATAAAATCAAATTAGAAGAGAGGTGTTAGAGTAGGTGACCGGCAAGCCAACTTGTGGCTGTGGTCTTTCTCTTTTCTTTGTAATAAAACAATCGTTTTTCGTTCGTAATAATAAAATATCTTATTTGGCATTCTATATCTGTGATCCCATGCAAGCAGCATAGATATAGTCCTAACGAGTTACTCTATTACTGTGAGTTGATCTAGTAGAATCGTGAGATAACTCAGCAATGTAATGTAACTGTTAAACCTTGTTCCTAGTCGATGGGTTACGCCAATAATGAGGATACCGGCCTTTCCCTTTTGAGACTAGCACTTAGTGTATGTGTACTGCATCTCATCAGTCCTCGGTGTTGTGACATCGGCATACTTGAGTGGGTGCTCATACTGGATGAGTTCACTGAACTCCCTCGCCCTAGAAATCTATAAGTGGTTCTCATTCATCGAGTAATAGGTTTCTAAGATATAGTTGTACACCATTAGTCCTTAAGACCCAGACATCACCGTGACTTCACTAGAGGACCGATTGTATCGTGACCTGTCCCTGAGTCCCACCGCGGACCGCTCCAAGGGCCAACGTTCGTGCAATCCGAAATCTAGTGTGAAGTCTGTGCATTGTAGTAGGGGATTCGAGCGCTTGAGTAGTCATGGATGTCCTTTTGTTCTGACGGTTTATAATCCATGGAATCTCTGGCCAGAGTTGATAGTGGGGTGATTAGGGAAATGTGTTTCCCTAAGTCGCACACGAACGGATTTATAATACCTAGAACGTTCGCACGGTTATTGAACTTTATAAGAGGTCTCGGTGAACCAATGCCTCTAGTTCAATCGGGACATGTGCTACGAAAGGATCGTACTGTACGTTAACTATATCATAAGGTTCTTGCAGGCACTTCATTTGTATCTAGGGAATCATGATGCGTAGTTGCTAGACGCCAATCTTGATTCGTTGGGCACCGATTTGATCGGGATTAGGTAAAATGAGTTTTACTCTAATCGGGACTCTTGGGAGGAGTTCGTATAAGAACAATGTGTTGTTCGAATCACAAAGAGTTGTGAGCCCACGGCTAGCATACACCTGAACCATTGAGGGTCACACTTCTCGTGTAATATAGATCCTTGATAACAACAAGCATAGATTAATGTGTTAATCTTTGAACGATTGGATGTCGATATGATTGAATCCAAGATTCGT
Organism: Erythranthe guttata; assembly: GCF_000504015.1. The sequence continues at coordinate 2,800,492 of NW_012192830.1, forward strand.
AATTGTGGATTACGAATTGGAATAAACGTAGAGAAAGAGAGACATGCGGAATTTAGTGAACTTTCTAAATTGGGAAGTTTCCCGATTTAGCAAGTCCACTGAAGTGGAAGTTTCCAATTTTGGAAATTGGAAATTTCGAAGAGGCACTCGTATCGACGAGGACTTTGAGCTCGTCACAAATATAATTTTGTTATAATTTTGTGGACGATCGTTTATTAAAAACGAGGCCGACAAGGGAATGGGCTTAATGCATCAGTGGGTCAAGCCAAATGACTTAAGCCCACTAGGGTTGAAAACCCTAGGTATAAAAAGACCTCAAAAAGAGTTTTGAGATCAGATTTTTTCAGCACAAAACCCTAGCCGCTCAGCCCCTCCTCTCGGCCGTTGCATCTCCGCCGCGCCACCGCCGATCTTCGCCGGAAACCGCCGGTTTTCTCCCTTTTATTCCTTCGTTTATTCTTGTTGTTTATCTGACTCGTTTACATCTAGTGCTGTAGTTCGAGTGGGTCAAAATATACGAGGTGAAACCTAATTGGAGGAGAAGAAAGCCGCTGCTCCACCGCCGAAGCCGCACGCGCCGCTGTTACGCAGCACGCGCCGCCCACGCGCCGCCGCTACCGCTGCCACGCGCCGCCGCTGCTGCTGCCATTCACCGGCGTTCGTCGCTTGCTGGATCAGCTCGTTCCAGCCGTGAGGTGCAGCCCCGAGGATTGGTAATTTGCAGCTTGTACGTGACTCGTTCTAGGATTTCGATTCGTCGAAATCGCACGCTACAAGAGGTAATTAAATCGGAACTTTCGTAATTCGATTCGAACATGTTTGTATGATTATTAATTTGCGAGCATGAGTAATACGTGATTACATGTTTCGATTTTATGAAATGAAGTATAAGCATGTTTCGTGATTTTTCGGTTTTATGTATTTTTCAATTAAATCGATAATTACCATATGTATGGCGGAAGCGTTAAGGTACGTTGACTATGTGATTAGTTTATGCATGTAATCGAAACTAGTTCGATATAAAAATTTTAAATTCCGCTGCGTATACATGCACGATCCCCAACAAGAGGATCCCTCAACATCTTCGGTAGTGTCCACGAAGTCGAGCATAACTTTCTCATCCAGACTCCAAATCAACTGGTTCCGGCGGCATTAGAAAGCTATTTCAGCTGGCTACAATTCCTATCTAATGTTAAATTTCCGAATTCGGACTCGAACATGGTCGAAATTGGATTCCAAAAGAGATCATGAAAATACCCGCTACAGTTCGAGCACACGAATGTGCATCAAGAAACGTGCACAAAAACACTCGTTACAAAAGATACGCACATAAGTAAAAGTACAATAATCATGCACAAAAGTACTCACGCAAAAGTGCATTCGCAAAAAGGATCATGAAAACACAAACTATAATCCTAGGACATTAATACAAATCAACTAACATGCACAAACACACTCGCTCAAAAGGACATGCACAAACGTACATGTAAATAAACATGCGCAAAAGTGCATTCGCAACAACGTTCATAAAAACACAAAATACAACACTATGACTTTAATATGCATAACCAAACAACAGCAAAAACACCGGATACAAAAGATACAGTGGAGTGTAGAATAACACTCAACGTTTACGTTTACGTGGATTTTTTTATGGATTAATTTATATTTTTATTTTAATTGGTGGATTTAGTATTCTATAGGTACAAATTTATAATTAGGTGTCCATGAAGCAAAAATGATCAAAGAGTAAGAAAAGAGTTGCAATTAGGAAAATTAGAAGATATGATCGCTCAACATCTTCGGTAGTGTCCACGAAATCGAGCATAACTTTCTCATCCGGACTTTAAATGAACTCTTTGAGGTGGCTTTAGAAAGGTATTTCAGCTGGCTACAATTCCTGTCTAATGTCAAATTTCCAAATTCGGACTCGAACATGGTCAAAATTTGATTCCAAAAGCGATCATGAAAATACCCGCTTCAGTTCGAGGACACGAATGCGCATCAAGAAACGTGCACAAAAACACTCGCTACAAAAGATACGCACATAAGTAAAAGTACAAAATCATGCACAAAAGTACTCACGCAAAAGTGCATTCGCAAAAAGGATCATGAAAACACAAACTACAATCTTAGGACATTAATACAAATCAACAAACATGCACAAACACACTCGCTCAAACGGACATGCACAAACGTACATGTAAAAAAACATGCCCAAAAGTGCATTCGCAACAACGTTCATAAAAACACGAAATACAACACTAGGACTTTAATATGCATAACCAAACAACAACAAAAACACCGGATACAAAAGATACAGTGGAGTGTAGAATAACACTCAACGTTTACGTTTACGTTGATTTTTTTATGGATTAAGTTTTAATTGGTGGATTTAGTATTCTATAGGTACATATTCATAATTAGGTGTCCATGAAGCAAAAATGATCAAAGATTAAAAAAAATAGTTGCAATTAGGAAAATAAAATCAAATTAGAAGAGAGGATCCCTCAACATCTTCGGTAGTGTCCACGAAGTCGAGCATAACTTTTTCATCCGGAGTCCAAATCAACTGGTTCAGGCGGCATTAGAAAGCTATTTCAGCTGGCTACAATTCTCGTCTAATGTCAAAGTTCCAAATTAGGACTCGAACATGGTCAAAATTGGATTCCAAAAGCGATCATGAAAATACCCTCTACAGTTCGAGGACACGAATGCGCATCAAGAAACGTGCACAAAAACGCTCGCAACAAAAGATACGCACATAAGTAAAAGTAAAAAATCATGCACAACAGTACTCACGCAAATGTGCATTCGCAAAAAGGATCATGAAAACACAAACTACAATCCTAGGACATTAATACAAATCAACAAACATGCACAAACACACTCGCTCAAACGGACATGCACAAACGTACATGTAAAAAAACATGCGCAAAAGTGCATTCGCCACAACGTTCATAAAAACACGAAATACAACACTAGGACTTTAATACGCATAACCAAACAACAGCAAAAACACCGGATACAAAAGATACAGTGGAGTGTAGAATAACACTCAACGTTTACGTTAACGTGGATTTTTTTATGGATTAATTTATATTTTTATTTTAATTGGTGGATTTAGTATTCTATAGGTACAAATTTATAATTAGGTGTCCATGATGCAAAAATGATCAAAGAGTAAGAAAAGAGTTGCAATTAGGAAAATAAAATCAAATTTGAAGATAGGATCCATCAACATCTTCGGTAGTGTCCACGAAGTCGAGCATAACTTTCTCATCTGGACTCCAAATCAACTCGTTTCGGCGGCATTAGAAAGCTATTTCAGCTGGCTACAATTCCAGTCTAATGTCAAATTTCCAAATTCGGACTCGAACATGGTCAAAATTGGATTCCAAAAGCGATCATGAAAATACACGCTACAGTTCGAGGACACGAATGCGCGTCAAGAAACGTGCACAAAAACACTCCCAACAAAAGATACGCACATAAGTAAAAGTACAAAATCATGCACAAAAATAATCACGCAAATGTGCATTCCCAAAAAGGATCATGAAAATACAAACTACAATCCTAGGACATTAATACAAATCAACAAACATGCACAAACACACTCGCTCAAACGGACATGCACAAACGTACATGTAAAAAAACATGCGCAAAAGTGCATTCGCCACAACGTTCATAAAAACACGAAATACAACACTAGGACTTTAATACGCATAACCAAACAACAGCAAAAACACCGGATAGAAAAGAAACAGTGGAGTGTAGAATAACACTCAACGTTTACGTTTACGTGGATTTTTGTATGGATTAATTTATATTTTTATTTTAATTGGTGGATTTAGTATTCTATAGGTACAAATTGATAATTAGGTGTCCATGAAGCAAAAATGATCAAAGAGTAAGAAAAGAGTTGCAATTAGGAAAATAAAATCAAATTAGAAGATAGGATCCCTCAACATGTTCGGTAGTGTCCACGAAGTCGAGCATAACTTTCTCATCCGGACTCCAAATCAACTCGTTCTGCGGCATTAGAAAGCTATTTCAGCTGGCTACAATTCCTGTCTAATGTCAAATTTCCAAATTCGGACTCGAACATGGTCAAAATTGGATTCCAAAAGCGATCATGAAAATACCCGCCACAGTTCGAGGACACAAATGCGCAACAAGAAACGTGTACACAAACACTCGCTACAAAAGATACGCAAATAAGTAAAAGTACAAAATCATGCACAAAAGTACTCACGCCAAAGTGCATTCGCAAAAAGGATCATGAAAACACAAACTATAATCCAAGGACATTAATACAAATCAACAAACATGCACAAACACACTCGCTTAAACGGACATGCACTAATGTACATGTAAAAAAACATGCGCAAAAGTGCATTCGCAACAACGTTCATAAAAACACGAAATACAACACTATGACTTTAATACGCATAACCAAACAACAGCAAAAACACCGGATACGAAAGATACATTGGAGTGTAGAATAAGACTCAACGTTTACGTTTACGTGGATTTTTTTATGGATTAATTTATATTTCTGTTTTAATTGGTGGATTTAGTATTCTATAGGTACAAATTTGTAACACCCCGCATTTTCGGCAAAATATTATTATTTTATTTTACCACCTTTATGTGCATATATGTGAAATTAGAATTTATAATAATTCTTGCATGGTTAGTATTTACGTGAATTAGGTAATTATGTGAAATATATGAATTATGTGATTATTATGTGAATTATGTGATTATGTGAAATTATGTGATTATGTGAATTATGTGCTTAGGAAATATTTCGAGATATTATTTCGAAATAAATTATTTTCACGAAGTAGGATTTTTGCATATGAATTTAAATGAGCATTTCATCATATTTATGCATGCACAAAATTTTAGAAAATGAATTTTCTCGTGCATTTTAGGATTTTTAATTTATTTAGAAAATTTAAAAATCCTCCCCACAATTTCCTGAATTTTCGGAGATCACACACACACATGATTTTTAAATTTTTGCATATTAATTAGTAGAAAAACATGCATTAGTGTGGTTGTACTTTGAGCATACAAAGAAATACCCAAGCCTAGCCCCCTACTTTATAGACTAGGCATGCTTTTCACTCCACTTTAAGTAAGACCAAAGGTCTTTCTTCTTCTTCCTCTCCCCTTCATTTCGGCAGCCACACCACCACCACCATAGCCACCATTTTCTCAAGCTTGAACCACCCAAGAACCACCACGACTCCCATTTTCGAAAATTGCAAAATCACCCCCAACCCACCTAAAGATTTAATTGCCAAGAAGCCCCTCCTCAATACTTACCCATTAAGGTTGCAAGCCTCCCCATTCTATAAATAGAACCCATTACCAAGTGTTTTCTCATCTCCCCACTACAATCCTAAGAAATCTCTCTTCTCTTCTTTCTTCTTCCATTTTCGAAATTACTAGTAGAAGATGTAACACCCCGCATTTTCGGTAAAATAATTTTTACCACCTTTATGTGAATAATTGCGAAATTAGAATTTATAATAATTCTTGCATGATTAGTATTTACGTGAATTAGGTAATTATGCAATTATTATGTGAATTATGTGATTATGTGAATTATGTGATTATGTGAATTATGTGATTATGTGAAATATGTGCTTAGGGAAATATTTCGAAATAGAATGTCGAAATAAATTATTTTCATGAATTAGGATTTTATTCTTGCATGTGATTTTTAAATGAGCATTTCATACACAAAAAATTAGAAAATAAATTTCCCCATGCATTTTTGGATTTTTAATTAATGTCGAAAATTAGAAAATGCTCCCCACATTTTCTTGAATTTTCGGACATCACTCACACACACACACATGATTTTTAAATTCTTGCATATTAATTGGTAGAAAAACATGCATTGGTGTGGTTGTACTTTGAGCATAGAAAGGAATACCTAAAGCCTAGTTCCCTACCCTATAGACTAGGCATGCTTTTTTTTTCACACCTTCAAGTAAGACCAAAGGTCGTCTTCTCCTCCCTTCCCCTTCATCTTTCGGCAGCCACCACCACCACCATAGCCACCACCTTCTCAAGCTTGAACCACCCTAGAACCACCACCACCTCATATTTTTGGAAATTGCAAAATCACCCCCACAAAAAATGCATTTCCCTTTCTTCTCCATTGGCTTTGAAGTCTCCAAAAACTCTATAAATACCACCCATGCCCAAGATCAAAATTCACTCTCAAACTCCACTCTTACAATCCTTAAGTTCAAAGTCTCCTTCTATTTCAATAGAAGAAGAATTTTCGGCCAAGGCTAAGTAAGCTTCCTCTTCCTCTTTTCTTTTTCTTTTTTTCGAAAAGAGCCAAGCTCTTCTTCCTCCAAGTTCTTTTGTTCTTCTTCTTATTTTCTTAATGCCTAATCTAACTCTTAATCTCTTCTTGTATTAGAGAGAAAAGAGCTAACAAGCCCTTCCCCTAAAGAGTATAGGTGAGAATTCTTGAATTCTTGCTCAAACCTACAACACCACTAGTATTTTCGGTTTTTATGTGTTTTTATGTGTTTTCATTGTTGATTCTTGCATATTATGTGATTATATGTTCTAGATGATGATTGCATGTTGGTATTTTGAAAAGATAGCTTTATTTTTGAAATTTTGTGATTTTTCGAAAATTGGGGAAAAATGTTTTAAAAGGCTTATTTGGCTTAATTAGTGCCTTGCATGTGTTGATCTAGTGTTTGATTGTTGATTTTTGAAAAGAAAATTAATTTTTGACTTAGCTAAGGAAACTTTCGAAATTTTGGGGAAAATGTTTTAAATTGCTTATTTGGCCTAATTAGTACTTTGCATGTGTTAATCTAGTGTTTGATTGTTGATTTGTGAAAAGAAAATGAATTTTTGACTTAGCTAAGGAACTTTCGAATTTTTGAGGTAAAATGCTTGAAATTGCTTATGTGGTTTATTTTGTGTTTTGCATGTGTTGATCTTGTGTTGATTGTTGTTTTAAGGCCTTGCATGTTAAGATTGGTGATTAACTGTTGATCTAAGGTCTTGCATGTTAAGATCTAGTGATCGATGGTTGATCTAAAGTCTTGCATGTTAAGATCTAGTGTTTTCTATGAAAAATGGTTTAAGAACTAAGAACTTGTGCTAATTTGGTTTAAAATACTCTTGCATGTGAAGATCTAGTGTGTTTGCTTGAATAAATGTAAAGATGAAAGTCTTGAATTTTATTCTTGTAAAAATGCTAGATCTAGTGAACTTTGTTGTTAGATTGTTTTTGCATGTTAAGATTTCGGTTATTTCTATGTTTTTATGGCTAAATGATTTTGTGAAGCTTTATGTGTATTTTCTATGTGCTCCTATGTGCTCTTGCTTGCTTATGTGAATCATTGGGTGTAAGGATGAGAGAAGGGTAAGTAGAAAGGGTGCATGGGTGGGTGCATTAAGTGTCATGAATTTTTAAAAGATAAAACTATGTTGGAAAGTCTTTCGAAGTTACGGTAAATTTCTCGGGTACGGCGAGCCTGGTACCGTAGGGCCTAGGGGTGGTTTGATCCCACGTAGTTAGTCATGGTTCGAATTACATGGGGTTATTTATCCGTAACTTAGATTGGCTCTTCCGAGGGATTCCCGACAATTTTTCATGTCATGCATGTTGCATTTCGGTGTTGTTGATATAGGCGGGAAAATCTCACTCTATGGTCTTGGGACCGTAGGGTTATAAAGGTGGGAAATTCCTTCTATATTCATCAATACGTGTCATGGCATAGGGTTATAAAAGTGGGATATTCTCACTCTATGGTCTTGGGATCATAGGGTTATAAAGGTGGGAATTATCTCACTCTATGCGTGGTGACAATTATGTGAATGAAGAACGCCGACGAAAAAGGGAAGTATATGATTGTTTTACTTCATGTTGTATGTTCATGTATAAGATATATGTATGTGTATATATATATGTATAGATATATGTATGCTCTATGTGCTATGTGTATTCGATATTACTTCAAGATTCTCATTGAGTCCTCAAAGACTCATATAGGTGTTGTATGTTTGTAGGTATACCCGATTTAGGGCCCGAGGAGTGACGTTGGGAATCGAGCTCGAGAATCGGAAGGGGATCGTATGGAGGGGTTGTGAATAGTGTTGGCTCTTAATTTGGTTATGTGGTTCTATTTGTACAATATGCTTGTAAAAACGTTTGATACGGTTTTAGGTATTTTCTACCGATCGCTTCCTCCGATCGGTGGAAATTATTAAAAGACGACATGTGTAATAGTAATTAGGATTACCCTATTTTGGATAATTAATCGGTAATCCGTAGCCTTTTGTAAGCGAAAGCAAATTTTAACTATCTATATGCATGCATGCTTTCGGCTAGTAATTTCTTCGTATCTTGTCTCCATGCTCTAAAATTATTTTCATATAGGTGCTCTGCTTAGAAAATCATGAAATTTTAGGAGTCTCTGCATCTCTTTGTTCTCATCACATTGGTAGGTCTTGTGCATGATTTGGGTAAGTAGTTATTTAGTTATGATTTATTTCTCGCTACTGCATTGAAACAGGGTCATTCGGGTGTTTTCTGGTATAACTGGAGTTTTACTCACTCAAATGCCTTGTTTCCACTTGGAAAATGTTTTCAACTTACCTTTCTGACTTGGGGTAAAATTTGGTAGTTTTTGGGTCAGTGAGGAATTTATTATGAATTTTCAAAACTCCCTCCCCTGTTCTGGATTTTTAAACTGAGTGACTGTGCCATTTTATTTATTTCTCCTCAATGGCCATGCATCTTTCAAAACGGTTTTAACTGAGTGATCTAGACCCGTATTATATGGTATGGTATAATTTTGGGGTTATTTGCATGAGTATTGTAAGAGGAATTAATTTTTAAAGCTTCTGCATTGAATCTGTCCGCATTTGCATTAAGTTCATCATGCCTAGTTAATTTCTAGTCTTGCATGTAGTATGCCTTTGTGTTAGAATTTGATTAGGATTTAGCAAGTTGTGCCCTCTCTCCCTCTGATTTAAAAAGAAAAATTTTTACGTAAATTTTATATCCACAAAAATCATGTTTTCAAAAGTCTTCCGCTGAGATTACATATAATAAGGGTAATCGAGAGAGGGGTGTCACAGAAGAAGCTCAAAATATTTTCTTCAAGAGATTCTTGAATTTGAATGTAAGAGCTACATCTCCTCTCTTATTCGAAAATTTCCTCTCTTCCTTCTTCATACTGTTTTGTAATCTAACTCTTTATCTGTTCTTGTATTAGAGAGAAAAGAGCTAACAAATCCTTCCCCTAAAGAGTATAGGTGAGAATTCTTGAATTCTTGCTCAAACCTACAACACCACTAGTATTTTCGTTTTTACGTGTTTTCATTGTTTATTCTTGCATATTATGTGATTATATGTTTTAGATGATGATTGCATGTTAGTGTTTTGAAAATATAACTTTGTTCTTGAAGTTCTATGACTTTTTAGAAAATTGGGGAAAAATGTTTAAAATTGCTTATTTGGCTTAATTAGTGCCTTGCATGTGTTAATCTAGTGTTTGATTGTTGATTTGTGCAAAGAAAATGAATTTTTGGCCTAGCCATGAAACTTTCGAATTTTTTTGAGGAAAAATGCTTAGATTGCTTATTTGGCTTAATTAGTGTTTTGCATGTGTTAATCTAGTGTTTGATTGTTGAGTTGTGAAGAAAAATTGAATTTTTGACTTAGCTAAGGAACCTTCGAATTTTTGAGGTAAAATTCTTAAAATGGTTTATTTGGTTTATTTGCTATCTTGTATGTGTTGATCTTGTGTTGATTGTTGTTTTAAGGCCTTGCATGTAAGATTGGTGATTGATTGTTGATCTAAGGTCTTGCATGTTAAGATCTAGTGATTGATGGTTGATCTAAAGCCTTGCATGTTAAGATCTAGTGTTTTCTATGTAAAATGATTTAAGAACTTAAAATTTGTGCTAACTTGATTTAGAATACTCTTGCATGTGAAGATCTAGTGTATTTATTTGAATAAATGTAAAGATGGAAGTCTTGAATTTTATTCTTGTAAAAATGCTAGATTTAGTGAACTTTTGATGATAGATTGTCTTTCCATGTTAAGATTTCGGTTACTTCTATGTTTTTATGGCTAAATGATTTTGTGAAGCTTTATGTGTATTTTCTAATGTGTATTTTCTATGTGCTCCTATGTGCTCTTGCTTGCTTATGTGAATCATTGGGTGTAAGGATGAGAGAAGGGTAAGTAGAAGGGTGCATGGGTGGGTGCATTAGTGTCATGAATTTTGAAAGATAAAACTATGTTGGAAAGTCTTTCGAGGTTACGGTAAATTTCCCGGGTACGGCCAGTTGGTACCGTAGGGCCTAGGGGTGGTTTGATCCCACGTAGATAGACATGATTAGATATATATGTGAGGTTATTTACAGGTAACTTAGATTGGCTCTTCCGAGGGATTCCCGACAATTTTTCATGTCATGCATGTTGCATTATGGTGTTGATGATATAGGTGGGAAAATCTCACTCTATGGTCTTGGGATCGTAGGGTTATAAAGGTGGGAAATTCCTTCTAATCTTCAATACGTGTCATGGCATAGGGTTATGAAGGTGGGATATTCTCACTCTATGGTCTTGGGATCATAGGGTTATAAAAGTGGGAATTATCTCACTCTATGCGTGTGGCAATTATGTGAATGAAGAACGCCAACGAAAAAGGGAAGTATATGATTGTTTTACTTTATGTTGCATGTTCATGTATAAGATATATGTATGTATATATATATATATATATATAGATATATGTATGCTCTATGTGTTATGTGTAGTCGATAATACTTCAAGATTCTCATTGAGTCCTCAAAGGCTCATATAGGTGTTGTATGTTTGTAGGTATACCCGATTTAGGGCCCGAGGAGTGAAGTTGGGAATCGAGCTCGAGAATCGGAAGGAGATCGTATGGAGGGGTTGTGGATTGTGTTGGCTCTTAATTTAGTTATGTGGTTCTATTTGTATAATATGCTTGTAAAAACTTTTGATACGGTTTTAGGTATTCTCTACCGTTCGCTTCCTCCGATCGGTGGAAATTAATAAAAGACAATATGTGTAATAGTAATTAGGATTACCCTATTTTGGATAATTAATCGGTAATCCGTAGCCTTTTGTAAGCGAAAACAAATTTTCACTATTTATATGTATGCATGCTTCCGGCTAGTAATTTCTTCGTGTTTTGTCTCCATGTTCTAAAATTATTTTCCTATAGGCGTTCTGCTTAGAAAATCATGAAATTTTTGGAGTCTCTTCATCTCTCTGTTTCTATCTAATTGATAGGTCTTGTGCATGATTTGGGTAAGTATTTAATTAGTTATGATTTATTTCTCACTACTGCATTAAAACATGGCCATTCGGGTGTTTTCTGGTATAACTGGAGTTTAACTCAATTAAATGCCTTGTTTCTACTTGGAAAATGTTTTAAACTTATCATTCTGCCTTGGGGTAAAATTTTCTAGTTTTTGGGTCAGTGAGGAATTTATTATGAATTTTCAAAACTCCCTCCCCTGTTCTGGATTGTTAAACTGAGTGACTGTGCCATTTTATTTATTTCTCCTAAATGGCCATGCATATTTCAAAACTGTTTTGAATTAGTGATCTAGACCCGGTTTCGATGGTATGGTTTTATTTTGGGGTTATTTGCATGAGTAGTTTAAGAGGAATTAAGTTTTAAAGCTTCTGCATTGAATCTGTCCGCATTTGCATTAAGTCCATCATGCCTAGTTAATTTCTAGTCTTGCATGTAGTATGCTTTTGTGTCAATTATTTGATTAGGATTTAGTACACTGTGACCTCTCTCCCTCTGATTTAAAAAGAAAAATTTTTACGTAAATTTTATATCCACAAAAATCATTTTTAAAAGTCATCCGCTGAGATTACATATAATAAAGGTAATCGAGAGAGGGGTGTCACAACTTGGGTGGTATCAGAGCAACGATCCCGGAAACCTCCATACGACCTAAAGATCTTCACTATTCTCAAAGCACGACTCCAACTGAACACTCGGGCAGGTATATGTTTTATGTGAATTTTATGTGAATTTTATGGCTAATGTGAATTGTTTGTATATGTTTAAGTATTAAAATGTCTGGAGCAAGAACTCGAGCTCAAAATGCCGCTAACGACCCTCACAATCAATTTTATGTGAATTTTATGGCTAATGTGAATTGTTTGTATATGTTTAAGTATTAAAATGTCTGGAGCAAGAACTCGAGCTCAAAATGCCGCTAACGACCCTCACAATCAATCTCGTACCATCCAAGACCTCACCGCCCTCGTCCGAGAACAAAACGAACAAATCAACCGCCTTGTTAACCTTCAAAACCGAAACCCTCCTCCACCTCCTCCTCCTCCTCCTCTCCAACTTAGAAATACAGCCCCACAAGCCACCTACGAGCGATTTCTGAAAATGCATCCTACCGAATTCCACGCCGGCCCTAGTCCAACTGTTGCCGAAGAATGGATTAAATCCCTCGAAGTTATCTTCGAATACATGGTGATGAACGACAGCGACCGAATCCATTGTGCACTTTTCTTGTTGAAAAACGAAGCCCGAAATTGGTGGGAAGGCGCAAAGAGTGGAATCGATCTAGCAAATACCACTTGGGAAGCTTTCAAAGTTCTTTTCTTCGAAAAGTACTTTTCCAAGAATGTTCGAGCGCAAAAGCTTAAGGAGTTTCTCGAACTCAAACAAGGAACCTAACCGTTGCCGAATTCACACGCCGTTTATATCCAAAGACGACACCGAAAAGATGAATCACTACCTGAGAGGCCTCAACCCGATAATCAAGCGCGACGTTCGACTAACCTCTGCTTCTACTTTCCGCGGAGTAGTGGACAAAGCCTTGGAAGCCGAACAATATGAGATGGAAATACGACAATGGAGACCTCCTCACGATGCCTCTTCTCGACCATGGAAGAAACCGAACCTCAACAACGCCAAAGGAAAGCAACCGATCAACCGAGCAACCGTGACCCCGAGCAACAAACCCTTTTGCCTCAAATGCAATCGAGAGCACTCAGGCGATTGTATTGCCGGAACCAACCATTGTTTTCGATGCAAGAAGCCCGGACACATGGTCCGAGACTGCCCTATCGCCCCGAGACAAGTGCCGGGACGAGTATTCGCCATGACAAGAGACCAATCCGAAGCTGACCCGTCAATGATCGCAGGTACCGTTAATGTGTATAATAATTCCGTGTATGCCCTCATCGACTCCGGATCAACTCACTCATTCATCTCAAGTAGCCTCGTTGCCGAACTCCGCCTAGTCCGTAGTCAAGCCGATGCCTTGTTTAGCATACTCATTCCTTCCGGTGATGAACTTAAATCCAATTTCATCATCAAAGATTGCCCTATTCAGATTCATAACCAAACCCTAGCCTCCGATCTGATCATCCTACCCATAAAACATTTCGAAATAACCCTCGGAATTGATTGGTTATGAAAATTCGACGCCCAAATTAATTGCGCTCACAAAACCGTTCGTTTCTCCTTACCGAATGGAAGTTTTCCCGAATTCCGAAGCTCGTACAATCCGTCGATTCCTATCATTTCCGCCATTAAAGCGAGCAAACTTATTCAAAAAGGGAATCTATGTCATTTGGTCGACATAGTGGAAACTCTCAACGAAGATAAAGCCGAAATTTCCAAAGTGCCAACCGTTTGCGAATTTCCCGATGTCTTTCCCGAAGATCTCCCCGGTCTTCCGCCCGATCGTGAAATCGAATTCGAAATTAATTTGATCCCCGGTTCCGCTCCTATCTCGAAGGCACCTTATCGCATGGCGCCGTTAGAGCTAAAGGAACTCAAGGACCAAATTCAAGATCTCATGGACAAGAAGTTCATCCGCCCTAGTTTTTCCCCATGGGGTGCTCTGGTACTCTTTGTGAAAAAGAAAGATGGAACCCTCCGAATGTGTATCGATTACCGAGAACTCAACAAGGTCACCGTCAAAAACAAGTATCCATTGCCACGAATTGACGACCTTTTCGATCAACTTCAAGGCTCCACGGTCTATTCCAAAATCGACCTCCGTTCCGGATATCATCAATTGAAGATCAAGAAGGAAGATATTCCGAAAACCGCGTTTCGGACTCGTTACTGCCACTACGAATTTGTAGTGATGTCGTTTGGTCTAACCAACGCCCCAGCCGCTTTCATGGATCTCATGAATCGAATCTTCCGCAAATATCTCGATCAATTTGTGATCGTATTTATCGAAGATATCTTAGTGTACTCAAGAAATGATGAAGAACATCGGAACCATTTGGAAATGGTGCTCCAAACTCTCCGAGAGAACCAACTCTATGCGAAGTTTTCCAAATGTGAGTTTTGGTTAAGACAAGTCCACTTTCTGGGTCACGTAATTTCCAAGAAAGGCATAGCCGTTGATCCAAGCAAGATTGAAGCCGTTTGTAATTGGTCAATCCCTCGTAATGTCGGAGAAATCCAAAGTTTCCTCAGCCTTGCAACCTACTACCGACGGTTCGTTCCAAACTTTTCCAAGATAGCCGCTCCACTCTCTCGTTTGACCTGAAAGGAAGTCAAGTACCAATGGACTCCCGAATGCAAGTCTAGTTTCCAAGAACTCAAGAAGCGATTAACCTCGGCACCAATCCTCGCTCTACCCGATCAAACCGGAAACTATGTGGTTTATAGTGACGCCTCCAAGAACGGGCTCGGAGCCGTCCTAATGCAAAACGAGAATGTAATTGCCTATGCCTCTAGACAATTAAAAGACTACGAGAAGAATTACCCGACGCACGACTTATAACTCGCGGCAGTCGTGTTCGCCCTCAAAATTTGGAGACATTACCTTTATAGCGAAAAATGTTCGATCTTCACCGACCATAAAAGTCTCAAGTACTTCTTTACTCAAAAAGGGCTCAATATGAGGCAAAGAAGATGGCTTGAATTAGTCAAGGACTATGATTGCGAAATCCTTTACCATCCCGGTAAAGCCAACGTTGTCGCCGACGCTCTTAGCCGAAAATCCATGTCCGCCTTGATCATTAAACCGCCGCTCGAATCAACTATCAAGTCCGCTCAAGACCATGATGATCAACTTGTTAAAATTCGAGAAGGCTTAGCAACCGGTCGAAATCCAAATTTCTCAATGACCGACAACAAAATCTTGAAATTTCAAGGAGAATTTGCATTCCGACAAACAAAGAGATAAAGGGATTAATTCTCGACGAAGCTCACAAAACGCCCTACTCTTGCCATCCGGGTGAAACCAAAATGTACAAAGACTTGAAGAAGTTTTATTGGTGGCCAGGCATGAAGAAGGATATAGCCAAATACGTATCCGAATGCCTAATTTGTCAACAAATCAAAATGGAACACCAAAGGCCCGGTGGAATTCTACAATCCAACCTTATTCCCGAATGGAAATGGGAAAGAGTAACGATGGACTTTGTTCAAGGTTTCCCGAAGACTCTTAAAGGATCCGATTCAATATGGGTAATAGTCGATCGCCTAAATAAGTCCGCACACTTCTTACCGGTCAAGACCACTTTTAGTCTCGAAATATTGGCCGAACTCTATATCGGAGAAATCGTCCGACTCCATGGCGTTCTGATATCAATCATCTCCGACCGAGATCCTCAATTCACTTCCAAATTCTGGAAAAGATTGCACGAAACGATGGGAACCCGTCTAGCCTTTAGCACGGCTTACCATCCCCAAACCGACGGACAATCGGAAAAGACAATCAAGACCCTCGAAGACATGCTTCGAGCATGTATGATGGATTTTGGTGGTAATTGAGAAAGTCGTCTACCTCTCATCGAATTCTCGTACAACAATAGCTTCCAATCTTCGATCGGAATGGCACCTTACGAAGCCTTGTACGGAAGAAAATGCCGTTCTCCAATCCATTGGGACGAAGTAGGAGAGCGAAGATTATTAGGACCCGAGCTGGTCCAACACACCATCGACATAATCAAGAATATTCGAGAGAAAATGAGAACCGCCCAAGATCGCCAACAAAAGTACGCGAATAAAAGAAGGCGAGATTTGGAATTCAAAGCCGGTGACCACGTATTCTTGAAAGTCGCTCCGCTCAAAGGAATCATGCGATTCGGAAAACGAGGAAAGTTAAGCCCTCGATTCATTGGACCCTTCGAAATACTCGACCGAATTGGTGGCCAAGCCTATCGCCTCGCCCTACCGCCTCAACTATCCAAGATCCACAATGTCTTTCACGTCTCCATGCTCCGAAAATATATTCCCAACCCTAACCACATCCTTGAAACCGAACCCCTCAATTTATCCCCGAACCTATCCTTTACCGAAGAACCCTCCCAAATATTAGACCGAAAAGTTAGGAAACTCCGAAACAAAGAAATTCGCCTAGCCAAAATCCTTTGGAAAAACCATTCTCCGGATGAGTCAACGTGGGAACTTGAGGATGAGATTGTGAGTCGTTATCCGGAACTAATTGAAAAAGGTACAAATTTTGGGGACAAAATTTTTTTTAAGGGGGGAAGATTGTAACACCCCGCATTTTCGGTAAAATATTATTATTTTATTTTACCACCTTTATGTGCATATATGTGAAATTAGAATTTATAATAATTCTTGCATGGTTAGTATTTACGTGAATTAGGTAATTATGTGAAATATATGAATTATGTGATTATTATGTGAATTATGTGATTATGTGAAATTATGTGATTATGTGAATTATGTGCTTAGGAAATATTTCGAGATATTATTTCGAAATAAATTATTTTCATGAATTAGGATTTTTGCATATGAATTTAAATGAGCATTTCATCATATTTATGCATGCACAAAATTTTAGAAAATAAATTTTCTCATGCATTTTAGGATTTTTAATTTATTTAGAAAATTTAAAAATCCTCCTCACATTTTCATGAATTTCCGGACATCACACACACACACACATGATTTTTAAATTTTTGCATATTAATTAGTAGAAAAACATGCATTAGTGTGGTTGTACTTTGAGCATAGAAAGAAATACCCAAGCCTTAGCCCCCTTCTTTATAGACTAGGCATGCTTTTCACTCCACTTTAAGTAAGACCAAAGGTATTTCTTCTTCTTCCTCTCCCCTTCATTTCGGCAGCCACACCACCACCACCATAGCCACCATTTTCTCAAGCTTGAACCACCCAAGAACCACCACCACTCCCATTTTCGAAAATTGCAAAATCACCCCCAACCTTGCTTGCTTATGTGAATCATTGGGTGTAAGGATGAGAGAAGGGTAAGTAGAAGGGTGCATGGGTGGGTGCATTAGTGTCATGAATTTTAAAAGATAAAACTATGTTGGAAAGTCTTTCGAGGTTACGGTAAATTTCCCGGGTACGGCGAGTCGGTACCGTAGTGTTAGAGTAGGTGACCAACAAGCCAACATGTGGCTGTGGTCTTTCGTATTTATTATTGTAATAAACGAACCTTTATTCGTATTAGTGATAAAACACCTTGGCATTCTATATCTTTGTCCCTTTGTCACAAGCGTAGATATAGTCCTTGCAGTTATTACAAGTACTAGTAATTGATCGTTAGGATCGTGAGATATTTACTTAAGTATTATAACTGTTAAACATGTTCCTAGTCGAAGGGTTACGCCACTAATGAGGATATCGGCCTTTCCCGTTAAGACTAGCACTTAGTGTATGTGTACTGCATCTCATCAGTAAACGGTATTGTGATATCGGCATGCATAAGTGGGTGCTCGTAAGTTGACGAGTTCACTGAACTCCCTCACCCTAGAAATCTCTAAGTGGTTCCCAATAATCGAGTAGAGATATCTATGGTATAGTTGTACACCGTTAGTCCTTATGACCTAGACATCACCGTGACTTCACTAGAGGACCAGCTGTATCGTGACCTGTCCCTGAGTTCCACCGAGGACCATCCCAAGGGCCAGTGTTCGTGCAGTCCGAAATCTAGTGGGAGGTCTGTGCATTGTAGTCGGGGATTCGATCGCTAGAAAAGTCTTGGATGTCCTGTGTGTTCTGAAAGTTTGTAATCATTCTAAGTCTCTGGCCAGAGCTGACTAAGTGATGATTAGAGAATTCGATTCTCTAAGTCTTGCACGTGACGATTACAACACTTGGAACGATCGCACCGTCATCGAACATATAAAGAGGTCTCGATGAACCAATGCCTCTAGTTCGATCGGGACATATGAATCGAAGGGACCGTACTGTACGTTAACTATATCTGAAGGTTCTTGTAAGCACTTCATTTGTATCTAGGGAATCATGACGCGTAGTTGCTAGACGCCAATCTTGATTCGTTGGGTGATTAAGGTGAAACGAGCTTCATCTTAATTGTAACTCTAAGGGACGAGTTTTGACCACAAAGAGTTGTGGGCCCACGGCTAGCTTACACCTGAACCATCGAGGGTCACACTGCTCGTGCACATGAGATCTTTGAATAAACGGTCAGAGATAAAATAGTTTATCTTTGCATAATTGGAAGTCAATACGATTGAATCTAACATTCGTAATTTGGAATTACGAATGAGAATAAGAAAAGGAAAAGAATAGGCGAGCGTTGTAGTGGACTTTCTAAATCGGGAAGTTTCCAAATTTAGAAAGTGCACTGAACTAGGGTTTCCACTTTTGGAAAGTTGGAAAATAAGAGATGGCACTCGTAATGACGAGGAAATTATAATGATTCCGAAAATGTAATAGTTGCAATTTTTCGGTCATTGGATTGAGAGAAACGAGCAAGTAAAAGTACTAGCGAACTTAAGCTGTTGGGCCCGGTCCAACTTAAGCCCGCTAGGGTTTTATGCAAGACACTATAAATACAAGATTTATAGGTCTTGCACACAACAAGTGAAAACCCTAACCCTAGCAGCCGTCCACCTCTCTCTCTCGGCCACTCTCCCCGCAGCCACCACCGCGCCGTCGCCGCTCCTCCGTCGCCGGAATCGGCCATCCATTGGCCGATCCCTTTCGGTACTCTTTTCTTCTTTGTTTTTCTTCCGTTTTTCTAACTATTACGTGTCTAGTGCCACGTGTTTAGTAGATCGAAGTATACGAGGTGAAATCCGAGAGGAGGAAGATCGAAGATCGAGGAATCGAAGAGCAGCGCACGAGCCGAAGCCGCACGCTGCCCCACGCGCCGCCCCGGAAGACCGCGCGTGTACCTCACGCGCCGCCGTGGCCGATTCGCCGCTGCTGCCGCTGCACCGCTGCTGCCCCGATTGTACGGATTGGTTTCTGTAGCAATCTCGACTTGCTAAACGCGCCTACCTCACGCTTCAAAAGGTAAATACACGAAACCCTAGTTTCGGTTCGTTTACGTTTAAACTATGAATTCATGTTTGCTATCGTATGATTTTATGTGATTATGTGTAATCGTTTCAATCGTTGCAAGCATGTTATTTGGTTTAAAAACGAGCATGTTAATTGATTTAAATTCGGTTAAATTATTTAGCATGTATGTTGGTTTTAATTTCGCTGGAAGCGCAAAGGTACGCAATTAATTGATTTAATTTATCGGGCGTGTGCTTGTGTGCTTTAAAGTCGTTTAAATCGCATAAAATTTTTGTTTTCCGCTGCGTACACGTGCCCGAAACCCAACAATGGTATCAGAGCTCGTTGCGCAATTAATTGCGTTTGTTTAATATGCTATGATTTTATGCATGTTCGATTTATTAAAGTAACGATTGTTGTATTATGTAATTGGGAGTTTTCGTAAGTTTAAAATATTTTTGAAATATTGTTTAGAATTTTTCCAGCTTTAAAATTGTTTAAAATTGGAAAATCGGATCTGAAATTATTTTTAAAACATCGGTTTTTAATTGTTCGGATCGAACCGGTCGAACCGGCCGGTTCGATGGTTGTGTGCGATTTAGTTGACCGAATCCACGTGGATTCGGGTCGGTAAGACCGGTTCCCGGTCCGACTAACCCGGCCCACTGATTTGGGTCAGCTGGACCGGACAGAACCGGACCGTTTCGGTCCGAACCGGTCAGACCGGTCGGCCGAACCGGTTCACTGAAAAAAAAAAAAAAAAAATTCAGATTTCTAAAATTAAACTTAAAAAAAATTGATTTTAATTTTTGGAAAATTATTTTCAATTAATCCCAATTAGATAATTGGATCGACAATCATCTATTTTAGTAAATAGGTGTTAGATTAATTAATTAATTTAAATTGTTAAATTGATTTCAATTAATAGAACACACGTATAATATTGATTATACTTCAACTTAATTAATAGTACCTCAACATTATTTGATTGATTTATGTTAGTTGAGGTTCTATAATTATTTTGAAAACTCGATAATTAATTAATGTAATTAATTATGAAATTAGGTCGTATGTTCCTCTTAGGACAATATGCGCTTCCATATACCTTTAGAGAACATAGATGTAGGAATCACATAGACCAATCCGAACCTTCTGATGAGATAAAACATGTTAATAAAAATCCCTCATTCTTAATTTAATTAAGAATCATTTCAAGCTATAATGAAAAACCCAATATGTTGAGTTATTTCTTTCCTTCTGCCAACGGTTGGATTATGTGTAGCCCTTTACTATAGTGTAGTAAGCCGTGTTAGCGGGGAGTGCTGTGGTAGAGTAAGCTGTAATTCAATTGACATAACGATGAAGGTAGCCATAGAAAAGGGTTATGTTGGATTAACGTGGTCGGCTAGATTAACTAGGGACTGCATTAGTTTGGCATAATCAAGTTCTATGAGCATCTTTGATTGGTAGGTTAGACTTGACACACGACGATTTTGATATTCGCGAGATTAACTTAGGTCATTATCAAGTGTGAGGAAAATTAATTTAGGGTCATATTGTGGATATGATTGATTGTGATCTACCTTTGGGCAAATATAATCGGGCTAGATTAACTACGGGTTATATTTGTCTATTGGACCTAAAGCCCATTAAGAAAAATCAGTTTTCTCGTTTGTCTACTAGAGGGAAGTGGAACTCGATAAAATTAGTGGGAGAACAATTAAATAACATAAGTCCAAACATTTAATTGTAACAATCATTTAACGCGAATCTCTAATAATCCTCTTCTCTATATGTCTCAGATAATTATGTCTAAGAATCCCATAATGTCAATCCTCGACAATAAACTCAATGGCCCTAATTACCTAGATTGGTTGAGTAGTCTTAAGCTTGTATTAACCGTTGAGGGGCGTCTCTATGTTTTGAACGAGAGACTTCCCGCCACTATACCCGACACAACGACTGATGCTGAGAAAGAAACTTATGAAGTTTGGAAGAAAGATGACACTCATGCTAGGTGCTATATGATAGCCGCCATGGAGCCCGCGCTTGCGAGGAAATATGAGTCTCACTTGCATGCTTTCGATATAAAGGCTCATCTCGATAGCATGTATAGTGAGAATATTAGGGCATCGAGGTACGCTGCTACAAAGGAGTTGATCACGGCGAGATTGCGCGAAGGGACTTCGGTCCACGAGCACTGTCTCAAAATGATCACTCTCCTTGAAAAGCTAGTGAATCTTGATGTCACCCTCCCGGCCGAGCTCTCGTTGGATTTGATCCTGTTGTCTCTTCCTAGTTCCTATGAATCGTTCATAGTGAACTTCAACATGAACAAACTAGATCCTCCCTTGGATGAGTTAATGAACATGTTGGTCAGCTTCGAGTCCACCATTAAGAAAGAGAAGTCTGTTCTCATTGCTGCTACTTCTGGAAAGAAGAGTTCTTTCCAAAAGAAGAGAAAGGAAAGAGTTCCCTTCCCAAACAGCAAGTTCGAAGTGGGTGAAGGTAGTGGGGGCCCCAAAGCAAAGGTTAGCAAACAAGTTGATGATGCTTGCCATCACTGTGGAAAGAAAGGACATTGGCGCCGCAACTGCAAGGCTTACCTAAAGCAGAAAGGTTCTGAAAAGGGTACGTATTTCATTGACGTAAATTTGTCTGTCAACTCTTCTTCTTGGGTATTGGATACGGGCTGTGGCTCACATTAGTGCAATGATTTGCAGCTAATGACAAGAAATCGAAGACTTAGAGCGGGTGAGACCTACCTAAGGATGGGGAATGGAGCAAGAGTTGCTGCTGAAGCCATTGGCACAATTTACTTAAATGTTTTGGATTCTAGTTTTCCTATTGTTTTGAACGATTGTTTATTTGTTCCGTCGCTCATTAGAAACCTTATTTCTATTCATGTATTAGATATTGAAGGTTTTACTTTTGTTTTTGGAAATTCGATTTGCATTATACAAAAGAATGAGAATTTGATTTGCAAAGGACGACTATTAAACAACTTGTATGAACTAAATCCAAATGAAATACCTATTAATGTTATATCAGCAAAACGTAAGGAGATAGATCAAAACCCCGCACAACTTTGGCACGCTAGATTAGGTCATGTCTCTTTAAGAAGGATGAACGATTTTGTCAGTGAAGGATTGTTCTCTTTGGAGGACGTGAAATCACTACAAACTTGTGAATCTTGCCTTAAAGGGAAAATGACCAAGTCACCCTACAAAGGGAAAATGGAACGAGCCGAGGGTCTTTTGGATTTGATCCATACAGACGTATGTGGTCCACTAAGTGTTAGTGCGAAGGGTGGATATAACTACTTCGCCACCTTTACCGACGATTATTCTAGGTATGGGTATGTGTACTTGATGAAGTACAAGTCTGAAACATTTGAAAGGTTCAAAGATTTTAGACATGAAGTAGAAAAGCAACTCGGACGAAGTATTAAGAAACTGCGATCCGATCGTGGTGGAGAATACTTGAGCATCGAGTTCATTGACTATCTAAAAGAAAATGGGATACAGTCCCAATGGACTCCATCGGGAACTCCTCAACTTAATGGAGTCTCCGAACGTCGGAATCGAACATTATTAGATATGGTTCGATCAACGATGGGGTTCACAAACTTACCGGCATACTTGTGGGGTCACGCACTCCGTACTGCCGCGTATTTGCTGAATAGAGTTAACACCAAAGCAGTTAAATCCACACCTTATGAACTTTGGCATTCCCGGAAACCCAACTACAAACATATTAGGATATGGGGTTGTCCCGCTTATGTGAAGCGATTAGTGGGAGATAAGTTGGATAGTAAATACGACTTGTGCTATTTTGTGGGGTATCCCGAAGACTCAATGGGATACGAGTTCTACTATGTCAAAGAAGCAAAGACGTTTGTTTCAAGAAATGCCACCTTTTTGGAAAGGGAGTTTCTATCCGATAGAAAGGGCCTAGGGGTGGTTTGATCCCACGTAGATAGACATGATTCGATATATATGTGATTGTCTTTGCATGTTAAGATTTCGGTTACTTCTATGTTTTTATGGCTAAATGATTTTGTGAAGCTTTATGTGTATTTTCTATGTGCTCCTATGTGCTCTTGCTTGCTTATGTGAATCATTGGGTGTAAGGATGAGAGAAGGGTAAGTAGAAGGGTGCATGGGTGGGTGCATTAGTGTCATGAATTTTAAAAGATAAAACTATGTTGGAAAGTCTTTCGAGGTTATGGTAAATTACCCAGGATTGGGAAAATCTCATAAAGGTTCACCCGGGATTGGGTAAATTACCCGGGATTGGGATTGGGTAAATCACCCGGGATTGGGTGCATGGGTGGGTGCATTGGTGTTGATGATATAGGTGGGAAAATCTCACTCTATGGTCTTGGGATCGTAGGGTTATAAAGGTGGGAAATTCCTTCTATAATCATCAATACGTGTCATGGCATAGGGTTATAAAGGTGGTATATTCTCACTCTATAGTCTTGGGATCATAGGGTTATAAAAGTGGGAATTATCTCACTCTATGCGTGTGGCAATTATGTGAATGAAGAAGGCCGACGAAAAAGGGAAGTATATGATTGTTTTACTTTATGTTGCATGTTCATGTATAAGATATATGTATGTATATATATATATATATATATAGATATATGTATGCTCTATGTGTTATGTGTATTCGATAATACTTCAAGATTCTCATTGAGTCCTCAAAGGCTCATATAGGTGTTGTATGTTTGTAGGTATACCCGATTTAGGGCCTGAGGAGTAAAGTTGGGAATCGAGCTCGAGAATCGGAAGGAGATCGTATGGAGGGGTTGTGGATTGTGTTGGCTCTTAATTTAGTTATGTGGTTCTATTTGTATAATATGCTTGTAAATACTTTTGATACGGTTTTAGGTATTTTCTACCGTTCGCTTCCTCCGATCGGTGGAAATTATTAAAAGACGTTATGTGTAATAGTAATTAGGATTACCCTATTTTGGATAATTAATCGGTAATCCGTAGCCTTTTGTAAGCGAAAGCAAATTTTCACTATTTATATGTATGGATGCTTCCGGCTAGTAATTTCTTCGTGTTTTGTCTCCATGTTCTAAAATTATTTTCATATAGGTTTTCTGCTTAGAAATCTTGAAATTTTAGGAGTCTCTGAATCTCTCTGTTCTCATCATATTGATAGGTGTTGTTCATGATTTGGGTAAGTATTTAGTTAGTTATGATTTATTTCTCACTACTGCATTGAAACAGGGCCATTCGGGTGTTTTCTGGTATAACTAGAGTTTTACTCACTCAAATGCCTTGTTTCCACTTGGCAAATGTTTTAAACTTATCATTCTGCCTTGGGGTAAAATTTGGTAGTTTTTGGGTCAGTGAGGAATGTATTACGAATTTTCAAAACTCCCTCCCCTGTTATGGATTTTTAAACTTAGTGACTGTGCCATTTTATTTATTTCTCCTAAATGGCCATGCATATTTCAAAAATATTTTAAATGAGTGGTCTAGACCTGGGTTAGATGGTATGGTTTTATTTTAGGGTTATTTGCATGAGTAGTTTAAGAGGAATTAATTTTTAAAGCTTCTGCATGGAATCTGTCCGCATTTGCATTAAGTCCATCATGCCTAGTTAATTTCTAGTCTTGCATGTAGTATGCTTTTGTGTCAATTATTCGATTAGGATTTAGTACACTGTGACCTCTCTCCCTCTGATTTAAAAAGAAAAATTTTTACGTCAATTTTATATCCACAAAAATCATTTTTAAAAGTCTTCCGCTGAGATTACATATAATAAGTGTAATCGAGAGAGGGGTGTCACAAAATTGATAATTAGGTGTCCATGAAGCAAAAATGATCAAAGCGTAAGAAAAAAGTTGCAGTTAGGAAAATAAAATCAAATTAGAAGAGGGGATCCCTCAACATCTTCGGTAGTGTCCACGAAGTCGAGCATAACTTTCTCATCCGGACTCCAAATCAACTCATTCCGGCGGCATTAGAAAGCTATTTCAGCTGGCTACAATTCATGCCTAATGTCAAATTTCCGAATTCGGACTCCAACATGGTCAAAATTGGATTCCAAATGCGGTCATGAAAATACCCGCTACAGTTCGAGGACATGAATGCGCATCAAGAAACGTGCACAAAAACACTCGCTACAAAAGATACGCACATAAGTAAAAGTACAAAATCATGCACAAAAGTACTCACGCAAAAGTGCATTCGCAAAAAGGATCATGAAAACACAAACTAAAATCCTAGGACATTAATACAAATCAAGAAACATGCACAAACACACTCGCTCAAACGGACATGGACAAACGTACATGTAAAAAAACATGCGCAAAAGTGCATTCGCAACAACGTTCATAAAAACACGAAATACAACACTAGGACTTTAATACGCATAACCAAACAACAGCAAAAACACCGGATACCAAAGATACATTGGAGTGTAGAATAACACTCAACGTTTACATTTAAGTGGATTTTTTTACGGATTAATTTATATTTCTGTTTTAATTGGTGGATTCAGTTTTCTACAGGTACAAATTGATAATTAGGTGTCCATGAAGCAAAAAGGATCAAAGAGTAAGAAAAGAGTTGCAGTTAGGAAAATAAAATGAAATTAGAAGAGAGGATCCCTCAACATCTTCGGTAGTGTCCACAAAGACGGGCATATCTTTGTCATCCGGACTCCAAATCAACTGGTTCCGGCGGCATTAGAAAGCTATTTCAGCTGGCTACAATTCCTGTCTAATGTCAAATTTCCAAATTCGGACTCGAACATAGTCAAAATTGAATTCCAAAAGCGATCATGAAAATACCCGCTACAGTTCGAGGACACGAATGTGCATCAAAAAAACGTGCACAAAAACACTCGCTACAAAAGATACGCACATAAGTAAATGTGACACCCCCTAGTAATCGTATAGCAAGCCGAGAGGGTTTGCCATGCGCGAAAGCTTTAAATGTATTATATGAGTATTTAGATATATGGGTAGACTCCAAGGTTTAGCGAGCCGATTTTTTTTTTTCTTTATTTTTTCTTATGACCTAAGACCTAAAGACGGGGTTGGCGAAATGATTTAGTGGGATGGAGGAGCATATATCTAACTACTCGATTAATTTATAATATAGACTATAAGTGGTGTCACCTTGATAAAACATAGAAATAAAGGGTTAGGGTCCATAAATAAAACAACATATTTGTTCTACATTAATGGACCATAGTTTAACAAAAAGGGGCCCATATTCGGAGGAATAAACCTCCTTTACCAGGGATAATAATACACATGAGCTACTACGGAAATAGTAATTGTCCTAAGGACAATATACACAAAAGATAGTACTACAAGCATTATAAGTAGATCCTCCATACGAGCCAAAAACCCGGAGTCGGCTTCTCGAACCGTCGACTAGTCCAATCCGGTGGAGTGAGTAGCACTAATACCTGCAAACGGAGAATATCTATATGAGCTAACAAAGCTCAGTAAGGATCTCGAAAGATACCGAGACTTGAAAATATAGTCGTACTACATATATTATGTATAGCCACACAAATGAGATGAAGTTAAATATAATGCATACTTCTAGCATTCAAAATTCTTGTACGTAAGAAAGCTTCTTCAGTTTATCGGATCTGATGAGAAATTAACTTCTTTACTTAGAAAATAAGAAGATTATTCTGAGCCCGTTCTCGGTGGAATCAAACCACCCAACTATAGTATCTATGGTTGGAATACCGGCCCCCCGTATCCTTTCTCATCCTTTCTAAGTATTTCATTAATCTCCTCAATTTATTTTATTTAATTTCAAAAGTGGCATGGTCGAAGTATTTAGAATTCCGGTTGAGTACATAAAGGTATCAATATTCCACAATAACCCATAAGAAATTTAAAACCACCACAAGACATCACAAATATCAATCAAGTGACAAACAACCACATAACACACAATAAATTAACCATCATCACACATCGAATTATGCATTTATGAATGTTTACCCACATATAACCAAAATTCTAAACAAGACTAGTAAAGATCCATTTAATTCCTATAATTTCCCTAAGCTACTAAATCCCAAAATTTCTTTACTAACACATTTAGGATCAAGAAAACATATCAGCTTAGAAAATTTCGGGTATTCAGTACAATGCCCCTAAATTTCTGGAAATTACAGTTTTGACCCCAAAAGTTTCAAAACTCACACATGCAATTAAGCTAAAAGTTCCTAATTCAGATTTTCATGAAATCAACCCTTAATCCATCTGAAGTTTCAATAAATGCAGAAAAATCCAGTTAGAAGTTATTTATGCAGATTTTTCGAAAATTACATTTTTCACCGTAGACTCTCTAGATCTATACATGCATGACCCTTAGAAATTCCCAAAAATCCTTTTTCTTACAAAACTTCTTAGAAATTGAAATTGTCTTTTACTAAGTGCTGAAAAACAGATTTGGAAAACCATTCAAAATTAACTTCTCAAAATTGCAGATTTGCCCCAAAAATCTTTCGGATTACACATGCATCCATACTAAAATTTCAAAATTCATTTCTTCATAAACAACCCCCAAAATCTGAAATCTTTGTTCAATATATGCAGAAGAACGAAACTAAAAACTTGATTTATGCAACAACTTCGAAAATTCAATTTTTCACCCCAAAACCTTTAGATCTATACATGCAAGACCACTAGGAGTTCAAAAATTACTTTTCCTTGCAAAACTTTCTTAAATCTGAAATTTCCGTTCAATAAATGTCAAAAACCAATTTTGAAAACTCATATGAGTCTGACTTGTAACACCCCGCATTTTCGGTAAAATAATTTTTACCACCTTTATGTGAATAATTGCGAAATTAGAATTTATAATAATTCTTGCATGATTAGTATTTAGGTGAATTAGGTAATTATGCAATTATTATGTGAATTATGTGATTATGTGAATTATGTGATTATGTGAATTATGTGATTATGTGAAATGTGTGCTTAGGGAAATATTTCGAAATAGAATGTCGAAATAAATTATTTTCATGAATTAGGATTTTATTCTTGCATGTGATTTTTAAATGAGCATTTCATACACAAAATTTTAGAAAATAAATTTCCCCATGCATTTTTGGATTTTTACTTAATGTCGAAAATTAGAAAATGCTCCCCACATTTTCTTGAATTTTCGGACATCACTCACACACACACACATGATTTTTAAATTCTTGCATATTAATTGGTAGAAAAACATGCATTGGTGTGGTTGTACTTTGAGCATAGAAAGAAATACCTAAAGCCTAGTTCCCTACCCTATAGACTAGGCATGCTTTTTTTCACACCTTCAAGTAAGACCAAAGGTCTTCTTCTCCTCCCTTCCCCTTCATCTTTCGGCAGCCACCACCACCACCATAGCCACCACCTTCTCAAGCTTGAACCACCCTAGAACCACCACCACCTCATATTTTCGGAAATTGCAAAATCACCCCCACAAAAAATGCATTTCCCTTTCTTCTCCATTGGCTTTGAAGTCTCCAAAAACTCTATAAATACCACCCATGCCCAAGATCAAAACTCACTCTCAAACTCCACTCTTACTATCCTTAAGTTCAAAGTCTCCTTCTATTTCAATAGAAGAAGAATTTTCGGCCAAGGCTAAGTAAGCTTCCTCTTCCTCTTTTCTTTTTCTTTTTTTCGAAAAGAGCCAAGCTCTTCTTCCTCCAAGTTCTTTTGTTCTTCTTCTTATTTTCTTAATGCCTAATCTAACTCTAAATCTCTTCTTGTATTAGAGAGAAAAGAGCTAACAAGCCCTTCCCCTAAAGAGTATAGGTGAGAATTCTTGAATTCTTGCTCAAACCTACAACACCACTAGTAATTTTCGGTTTTTATGTGTTTTTATGTGTTTTCATTGTTGATTCTTGCATATTATGTGATTATATGTTCTAGATGATGATTGCATGTTAGTATTTTGAAAAGATAGCTTTATTCTTGAAATTTTGTGATTTTTCGAAAATTGGGGAAAAATGTTTTAAATGGCTTATTTGGCTCAATTAGTGCTTTGCATGTGTTGATCTAGTGTTTGATTGTTGATTTTTGAAAAGAAAATGAATTTTTGGCCTAGCCATGAAACTTTCGAAATTTTTGGGGAAAATGTTTTAAATTGCTTATTTGGCCTAATTAGTACTTTGCATGTGTTAATCTAGTGTTTGATTGTTGATTTGTGAAAAGAAAATGAATTTTTGACTTAGCTAAGGAACTTTCGAAATTTTTGGGGAAAATGTTTTAAATTGCTTATTTGTCCTAATTAGTATTTTGCATGTGTTAATCTAGTGTTTGATTGTTGATTTGTGAAAAGAAAATGAATTTTTGACTTAACTAAGGAACTTTCGAATTTTTGAGGTAAAATGCTTGAAATTGCTTATGTGGTTTATTTTGTGTTTTGCATGTGTTGATCTTGTGTTGATTGTTGTTTTAAGGCCTTGCATGTTAAGATTGGTGATTAATTGTTGATCTAAGGTCTTGCATGTTAAGATCTAGTGATCAATGGTTGATCTAAAGTCTTGCATGTTAAGATCTAGTGTTTTCTATGAAAAATGGTTTAAGAACTAAGAACTTGTGCTAATTTGGTTTAAAATACTCTTGCATGTGAAGATCTAGTGTACTTGCTTGAATAAATGTAAAGATGAAAGTCTTGAATTTTATTCTTGTAAAAATGCCAGATCTAGTGAACTTTGTTGTTAGATTGTTTTTGCATGTTAAGATTTCGGTTATTTCTATGTTTTTATGGCTAAATGATTTTGTGAAGCTTTATGTGTATTTTCTATGCGCTCCTATGTGCTCTTGCTTGCTTATGTGAATCATTGGGTGTAAGGATGAGAGAAGGGTAAGTAGAAAGGGTGCATGGGTGGGTGCATTAAGTGTCATGAATTTTTAAAAGATAAAACTATGTTGGAAAGTCTTTCGAAGTTACGGTAAATTTCTCGGGTACGGCGAGCCTGGTACCGTAGGGCCTAGGGGTGGTTTGATCCCACGTAGTTAGTCATGGTTCGAATTACATGGGGTTATTTATCCGTAACTTAGATTGGCTCTTCCGAGGGATTCCCGACAATTTTTCATGTCATGCATGTTGCATTTCGGTGTTGTTGATATAGGCGGGAAAATCTCACTCTATGGTCTTGGGACCGTAGGGTTATAAAGGTGGGAAATTCCTTCTATATTCATCAATACGTGTCATGGCATAGGGTTATAAAAGTGGGATATTCTCACTCTATGGTCTTGGGATCATAGGGTTATAAAGGTGGGAATTATCTCACTCTATGCGTGGTGACAATTATGTGAATGAAGAACGCCGACGAAAAAGGGAAGTATATGATTGTTTTACTTCATGTTGTATGTTCATGTATAAGATATATGTATGTATATATATATATGTATAGATATATGTATGCTCTATGTGCTATGTGTATTCGATATTACTTCAAGATTCTCATTGAGTCCTCAAAGACTCATATAGGTGTTGTATGTTTGTAGGTATACCCGATCTAGGGCCCGAGGAGTGAAGTTGGGAATCGAGCTCGAGAATCGGAAGGGGATCGTATGGAGGGGTTGTGGATAGTGTTGGCTCTTAATTTGGTTATGTGGTTCTATTTGTACAATATGCTTGTAAAAACGTTCGATACGGTTTTAGGTATTTTCTACCGATCGCTTCCTCCGATCGGTGGAAATTATTAAAAGACGACATGTGTAATAGTAATTAGGATTACCCTATTTTGGATAATTAATCGGTAATCCGTAGCCTTTTGTAAGCGAAAGCAAATTTTAACTATCTATATGCATGCATGCTTTCGACTAGTAATTTCTTCGTATTTTGTCTCCATGCTCTAAAGTTATTTTCATATAGGTGCTCTGCTTAGAAAATCATGAAATTTTAGGAGTCTCTGCATCTCTCTGTTCTCATCATATTGGTAGGTCTTGTGCATGATTTGGGTAAGTAGTTATTTAGTTATGATTTGTTTCTCGCTACTGCATCGAAACAGGGTCATTCGGGTGTTTTCTGGTATAACTGGAGTTTTTCTCACTCAAATGCCTTGTTTCCACTTGTAAAATGTTTTAAACTTACCTTTCTGCCTTGGGGTAAAATTCGGTAGTTTTTGGGTCAGTGAGGAATTTATTATGAATTTTCAAAACTCCCTCCCCTGTTCTGGATTTTTAAACTGAGTGACTGTGCCATTTTATTTATTTCTCCTAAATGGCCATGCATCATTCAAAACTGTTTTAACTGAGTGATCTAGACCCGTGTTAGGTGGTATGGTATAATTTTGGGGTTATTTTCATGAGTAGTTTAAGAGGAATTAATTTTTACAGCTTCTGCATTGAATCTGTCCGCATTTGCATTAAGTTCATCATGCCTAGTTAATTTCTAGTCTTGCATGTAGTATGCCTTTGTGTTAGAATTTGATTAGGATTTAGCAAGTTGTGCCCTCTCTCCCTCTGATTTAAAAAGAAAAATTTTTACGTAAATTTTATATCCACAAAAATCATGTTTTCAAAAGTCTTCCGCTGAGATTACATATAATAAGGGTAATCGAGAGAGGGGTGTCACATGACTTCTCCAAAATTACAGATCTGGCCCAAAAGTATGCAGATTTACACATGCAACCCCAAAACTTTTCCCAATTTAATTTTCTTCACAATTTTCGAAATAACTGAAATTTCTTTGAAAACCATCAACTCAAATCTACGATTTAAGACCTCTGATCATACATGCAATAACATAAATCATATAAACTAACAAAAAGGAAACATTAAATGCAAGAACAACATAAAACAAGAATTAGGGGTGTCTTTTAATTAATTTCGAAATTTTGTTCTTGATACTTGATACCTCCATTTGCAGCAAGGATTTCGATTCCTTACCTAAAAAATGTAAAGGAATAAAAGCTAGCTGAAAAGGGGAAGGTTCTGGGGAACCTTCAAAGAAAAACCGAGAGTTAGAGGAAGAAAATGAATGAAGAAGAAAGAAGGGTTTGAGAACTTCGAATGGCAGCTCTTACCTCTTCAAGCATTGAGATTAAACCAAGCTACTTTGATATGGAAGGACACGGTATAGATTTCAAGGTGAGAAGTGTTTTCACTAGTGAAGGGGCACCATGTATTTATAGTGTTCTTGGAGTATTCAAGGGCAAGGGTGAGATAGGGAATTCTCATCTTTGGCTTGAGAAAAATCTTGTTGATTTAGGGAGGGGTTCGAGCTTGGTGGAGCTGATGGCAATGGTGGTTTGAAGAAGGAAAGAAACAAGGGAGAGAGAGGGGGTTTGATGCAGCCGAAATGAGGGGGAGAGAAGGGACTCTTGGCCTTCTAAATAGGCATGCTTGAGATGGAGTGTAGGATTGGTCTTAATAGGGGTTAGGCTAGGCTTCGGATTATCATTTATTTATTTTATAATTATTTAATAATCCTCCCCTAAAATACACACACATATACGGCACATATACATACATATATATTATGTATTATGATAATTATGCTAAGTCCTAGCATGCATGTATAATTTACCCGTAAACACATATGCACATAGGGTCACGTATAAAATTCGATATCTAATAATTCGGCACATAATAATTCACGTATAGCCCTATTATTAGCAAAATTTAGTATTTAAGTGGCTAGAGATTTATGGTTTAGAAATTATCGTGTTTTCAAAACGTGGGGTGTTACAG
Organism: Erythranthe guttata; assembly: GCF_000504015.1. The sequence continues at coordinate 2,833,487 of NW_012192830.1, forward strand.
TAAAAGTACAAAATCATGCACAAAAGTACTCACGCAAAAGTGCATTTGCAAAAAGGATCATGAAAACAAAAACTACAATCCTAGGACATTAATACAAATCAACAAAAATGCACAAACACTCGCTCAAATGGACATGCACAAACGTACATGTAAAAAAACATGCACAAAGGTGCATTCGCAACAACGTTCATAAAAACACGAAATACAACACTAGGACTTTTATACGTATAACCAAACAACAGCAAAAACACCGGATACCAAAGATATAGTGGAGTGTAGAATAAAACTCAACGTTTACGTTTACGTGGATTTTTTTATGGATTAATTTATATTTCCGTTTTAATTGGTGGATTTAGTATTCTATAGGTACAAATTGATAATTAGGTGTCCATGAAGCAAAAATGATCAAGAGTAAGAAAAGAGTTGCAATTAGGAAAATAAAATAAAATTAGAAGAGAGGATCCATCAACATCTTCGGTAGTGTCCACGAAGTCGAGCATAACTTTCTCATCCGGACTCCAAATCAACTAGTTCCGGCGGCATTAGAAAGCTATTTCAGCTGGTTACAATTCCTGTCTAATGACAAATTTCCAAATTCGGACTCGAACATGGTCAAAATTGGATTCCAAAAGCGATCATGAAAATACCCGCTACAGTTCGAGGACACGAATGCGCATCAAGAAACGTGCAAAAAAACCGCTCGCTACAAAAGATACGCACGTGATTAAAAGTACAAAATCATGCACAAAAGTACTCATGCAAAAGTTAGTTCGCAAAAAGGATCACGAAAACACAAACTACAATCCTAGGACATTAAAACAAATCCACAAACATGCACAAATACACTCGCTCAAATGGACATGCACAAACGTACATGTAAAAAAACATGCGCAAAAGTGCAATCCCAACAACGTTCATAAAAACATGAAATACAACACTAGGACTTTAATACGCATAACGAAACAACAAAAAAAACACCGGTTACAAAAGATACAGTGCAGTGTAGAAATAATACTCAACGTTTACGTTTACGTGAATTTTTTTATGGATTAATTTATATTTCTGTTTTAATTGGTGGATTTAGTATTCTGTAGGTACAAATTGATAATAAGGTGTCCGTGAAGCAAAAATGTTCACAGAGTAAGAAAAGAGTTGCAATTAGGAAAATAAAATCAAATTAGAAGAGAGGATCCCTCAACATCTTCGGTAGTGTCCACGAAGTCGAGCATAACTTTCTCATCCGGACTCCAAATCAACTGGTTCCGGCGGCATTATCAGCTGGCTACTGTTCCTTCCTAATGTCAAATTTCCAAATTCGGGCTCGAACATGGTCAAAATTGGATTCCAAAAGCGATCATGAAAATACCAGCTACAGTTCGAGGACACAAATGCGCATCAAGAAACGTGCACAAAAACACTCGCTAAAAAACATACGCACATAAGTAAAAGTACAAAATCAAGCACAAAAGTACTCACGCAAAAGTGCATTTGCAAAAAGGATCATGAAAACAAAAACTACAATCCTAGGACATTAATACAAATCAACAAACATGCACAAACACACTCGCTCAAATGGACATGCACAAACGTACATGTAAAAAAACATGCGCAAAGGTGCATTCGCAACAACGTTCATAAAAACACGAAATACAACATTAGGACTTTAATACGCATAACCCAACAACAACCGAAACACCGGATACAAAAGATACAGTGGAGTGTAGAAATAAAACTGAACGTTTACGTTTACGTGGATTTTTTTATGGATTAATTTATATTTCCGTTTTAATTGGTGGATTTAGTATTCTATAGGTACAAATTGATAATTAGGTGTCCATGAAGCGAAAATGATCAAGAGTAAGAAAAGAGTTGCAGTTAGGAAAATAAAATAAAATAAGAAGAGAGGATCCCTCAACATCTTCGGTAGTGTCCACGGAATCGAACATAACTTTCTCATCCGGACTCCAAATCAACTAGTTCCGGCGGCATTAGAAAGCTATTTCAGCTGGATACAATTCCTGTCTAATGTCAAATTTTCAAATTCGGACTCGAACATGGTCAAAATTGGATTCCAAAAGCGATCATGAAAATACCCGCTACAGTTCGAGAACTCGAATGTGCATCAAGAAACGTGCGCAAAAACGCTCGCTACAAAAGATACGCACGTGAGTAAAAGTACAAAATCATGCACAAAAATACTCACGCAAAAATGCATTCGCAAAAAGGATCATGAAAACACAAACTACAATCCTAGGACATTAAAACAAATCCACAAACATGCACAAACACACTCGCTCGAATGGACATGCACAAACGTACATGTAAAAAAACATGGGCAAAAGTACATTCGCAACAACGTTCATAAAAACATGAAATAGAACACTAGGACTTTAATACGCATAACGAAACAACAACAAAAACACCGGATACAAAAGATACAGTGGAGTGTAGAAATAATACTCAACGTTTACGTTTACGTGGATTTTTTATGGATTAATTTATATTTCTGTTTTAATTAGCGGATATAGTATTTTATAGGTACAAATTGATAATTAGGTGTCCATGAGCCAAAAATGATCAAAGAATTAGAAAAGAGTTGCAATTAGGAAAATAAAATAAAATTAGAAGAGAGGATCCCTCAACATCTTCGGTAGTGTCCACGAAGTCGAGCATAACTTTCTCATCCGGACTCCAAATCAACTGGTTCCGGCAGCATTAGAAAGCTATTTCAGCTGGCAACAATCCCTGTCTAATGTCAAATTTCCAAATTCGGACTCGAACATGGTCAAAATTGGATTCCAAAAGCGATCATGAAAATACCCGCTACAACTCCAGGACACGAATGCGCATTAAGAAACGTGCACAAAAAACGCTCGCTACAAAAGATACGCACATAAGTAAAAGTACAAAATCATGCACAAAAGTACTCACGCAAAAGTGCGTTCGCAAAAAGGATCATGAAAACACAAACTACAATCCTAGGACATTAAAACAAATCCACAAACATGCACAAACACACTCGCTCAAACGGACATGCACAAACATACATGTAAAAAAACATGCGCAAAAGTGCATTCGCAACAACGTTCATAAAAACATGAAATACAACACTAGGACTTTAATACGCATAACGAAACAACAGCAAAAACACCAAATACAAAAGATACAGTGGAGTGTAGAAATATCACTCAACGTTTACGTTTATGTGGATTTTTTTATGGATTAATTTATATTTCTGTTTTAATTGGTGGATTTAGTATTCTGTAAGTACAAATTGATAATTAGGTGTCCACGAAGCAAAAATGATCAAAGATTAAGAAAAGAGTTGCAATTAGGAATATAAAATCAAATTAGAAGAGAGGATCCCTCAACATCTTCGGTAGTTTCCACGAAGTCGAGCATAACTTTCTCATCCGGACTCCAAATCAACTGGATCCGGCGGCATTAGAAAGAAAGCTATTTTAGCTGGCTGCAATCCCTGTCTAATGTCAAATTTCCAAATTCGGACTCGAACATGGTCAAAATTGGATTCCAAAAGCGATCATGAAAATACCCGCTACAGCTCCAGGACAAGAATGCGCATCAAGAAACGTGCACAAAAAACGCTCGCTACAAAAGATACGCACATAAGTAAAAGTACAAAATCATCCACAAAAGTACTCACGCAAAAGTGCGTTCGCAAAAAGGATCATGAAAACACAAACTACAATCCTAGGACATTAATACAAATCCACAAACATACACAAACACACTCGCCCAAACGGACATGCACAAACGTACATGTAAAAAAACATGCGCAAAAGTGCATTCGCAACAACGTTCATAAAAACACGAAATACAACACTAGGACTTTAATACGCATAACGAAACAACAGCAAAAACACCGGATACAAAAGATACAGTGGAGTGTAGAAATAACACTCAACGTTTACGTTTATGTGGATTTTTTTATGGATTAATTTATATTTCTGTTTTAATTGGTGGATTTAGTATTCTGTAAGTACAAATTGATAATTAGGTGTCCATGAAGCAAAAATGATCAAAGATTAAGAAAAGAGTTGCAATTAGGAATATAAAATCAAATTAGAAGAGAGGATCCCTCAACATCTTCGGTAGTTTCCACGAAGTCGAGCATAACTTTCTCATCTGGACTCCAAATCAACTGGTTCCGGCGGCATTAGAAAGCTATTTCAGCTGGCTACAATCCCTGTCTAATGTCAAATTTCCAAATTCGGACTCGAACATGGTCAAAATTGTTTCCAAAAGCGATCATGAAAATACCCACTTCAACTCCAAGACACGAATGCGCATCAAGAAACGTGCACAAAAACGCTCGCTAAAAAAGATACGCACGTGAGTAAAAGTACAAAATCATGCACAAAAGTACTCATGCAAAAGTGCATTCGGCAAAAGGACATGAAAACACAAACTACAATCCTAGGACATTAATACAAATCAACAAACATGCACAAACACACTCGCTCAAACAAACATGCACAAACGTACATGTAAAAAAATATGCGCAAAAGTGCATTCGCAACAACGTTCATAAAAACACGAAATACAACACTAGGACTTTAATACGCATAACCAAACAACAGCAAAAACACCGGATACAAAAGATACAGTGGAGTGTAGAAATAACACTCAACCTTTACGTTTACGTGGATTTTTTATGGATTAATTTATATTTCTGTTCTAATTGGTGGATTTAGTATTCTATAAGTACAAATTGATAATTAGGTGTCCATGAAGCAAAAATAATCAAAGATTAAGAAAAGAGTTGCAATTAGGAATATAAAATAAAATTAGAAGAGAGGATCCCTCAACATCTTCGGTAGTTTCCACGAAGTCGAGCATAACTTTCTCATCCGGACTCCAAATCAACTGGTTCTAGCGGCATTAGAAAGCTATTTCAGCTGGCTACAATCCCTGTCTAATGTCAAATTTCCAAATTCGGACTCGAACATGGTCAAAATTGGATTCCAAAAGCGATCATGAAAATACCCACTACAACTCCAAGACACTAATGCGCATCAAGAAACGTGCACAAAAATGCTCGCTCAAAAACTACGCACATGAGTAAAAGTACAAAATCATGCACAAAAGTACTCATGCAAAAGTTCATTCGCAAAAAGGATCATGAAAACACAAACTACAATCCTAGGACATTAATACAAATCAACAAACATGCACAAACACACTCGTTCAAACGGACATGCACAAACGTACATGTAAAAAAACATGCGCAAAAGTGTTAGAGTATGTAACCAATAAGCCAACTAAGTGTTGTGTTTTCTCACGCTACTCGTAAATAATCTATTTCAAATTAATGTTAAAATACCTTTTGGCATTCTATATCTCTTATCCCATGCAAGCATCATAGATATAGTCCTAACGATTTACTCTATTACTGTGCGTTGATCTAGTAGAATCTTGAGATAACTCAGCAATGTAATGTAACTGTTAAACCTTGTTCCTAGTCGATGGGTTACGCCAATAATGAGGATACCGGTCTTTCCCTTTTGAGACTAGCACTTAGTGTATGTGTACTGCGTCTCATCAGTCATCGGTGTTGTGACATCGGCATACTTGAGTGGGTGCTCATATTAGATGAGTTCACTGAACTCCCTCGCCTAGAAATCTATAAGTGGTTCCCAATCATCGAGTAATAGGTTTCTATGATATAGTTGTGCACCATTAGTCCTTAAGACCCAGACATCACCGTGACTTCACTAGAGGACCGACTGTATCGTGACCTGTCCCTGAGTCCCACCGCGGACCGCTCCAAGGGCCAATGTTTGTGCAGTCCAAAATCTAGTGTGAAGTCTGTGCATTGTAGTAGGGGATTCGAGCGCTTGAGTAGTCATGGATGTCCTGTGTGTTCTGTCGGTTTGAAATCCATGGAAGCTCCGGCCGGAGTTGATAGTGGGGTGATTAGGGAAATGTGTTTCTCTAAGTCACACACGAACGGATTATAACACCTAGAACGTTCGCATGGTTATTGAACTGAATAAGAGGTCTCGGTGAACCAATGCCTCTAGTTCAATCGGGACATGTGCTGCGAAGGGATCGTACTGTACGTTAACTATATCACAAGGTTCTTGCAGGCACTTCATTTGTATCTAGGGAATCATGATGCGTAGTTGCTAGACGCCAATCTTGATTCGTTGGGCACCGATTTGATCAGCGATTGAGTAAAATGAGTTTTACCCTAATCGGGACTCTTGGGAGGAGTTCGTATAAGAACAATGTGTTGTTCGAATCACAAAGAGTTGTGAGCCCACGGCTAGCTTACACCTGAACCATTGAGGGTCACACTTCTCGTGTAACATAGATCCTTGAAAAACAACAAGCATAGATTAATGTGTTAATCTTTGCGTAGTTGGATGTCAATATGATTGAATCTAAGATTCGTATTTGTGGATTACGAGTTGGAATAAACGGAGAGAAAAAGATATGCGGAAATTTAGTGAACTTTCTAAATTGGGAAGTTTCTTGATTTAGCAGGTCCACTAAATTAGAAGTTTCCAATTTTGGAAATTGAAAATTTCAAAGAGGCACTCGTATCGACGAGGACTTTATGCTCGTCACAAATATAATTTTGTTATAATTTTGTGGACGATCGTTTGTAAGAAACGAGGCCGACGAAGGGATGGGCTTAATGGATCAGTGGGTCAAGCCCAATGACTTAAGCCCATGAGGGTTATGAACCCTAGTATAAATACAACTCATAAGATGAGTTGAGATCAGATTTTACAGCCCCAAACCCTAGCCGCATGAAGCACGGCCGTCCTCCGCCTCACGGCTGCAGCCCCGCCGCTGCACCGCCGCACCGCCGTCGCGCCGCCGCTCTGTCGCCGCCGCCGCCGCCGGTTTCTTCTCTTTTCTTCCTCGTCTTTATTCCCGTTGTTTTTCTAACTCTTCTGTATCTAGTGCTGCAGTTAGAGTGGGTCTAGTTGTACGATGTGAAACCTTATTGGAGAGGAAGAACGCAACTCCACCACCGCCAGCCCCGCACGCGCCGTCGCCGTTGCCACGCGCCGCCGCCGCTGCACCTCATGTGCCGCCGTCGAGATCAGATCGGACCAGCTGCTGTTCTGTCGGTTCTTCGCAGCCTTGGAGTTTTTTAATAGCAGTTTTACGTGTCTTAGTTCATAGATTTCGATTCGTCGAAATCTCACGCTTCAAGAGGTAAAATCGAAAACCCCTGCGAATTAATTCGTAATCGGATTATGTGAATTAATTTGTGAGCATGACAATTATATGAAGAATGTATGTTTTCGCTTTCATGATGTCGTATGCAAGCATGCTCATCTTTGTTTATCGTTTTATTTAATTTCGATTAAAATATGAAATATTTCCATGTGTATGGCGGAAGCGTTAAGGTACGTTCAATTAATTGATTTATGCATGTGATTGAACATTGAGTTCGATTAAATTTTTGTTTTCCGCTGCGTATACATGCATCGATCCCCAACAAAAAGTGCATTCGCAACAACGTTCATAAAAACTCGAAATACAACACTATGACTTTAATACGCATAACCAAACAACAGCAAAAACACCGGATACAAAAGATACAATGGAGTGTAGAAATAACACTCAACGTTTACGTTTACGTGGATTTTTTTATGGATTAATTTATATTTCTGTTTTAATTGGTGGATTTAGTATTCTATAAGTACAAATTGATAATTAGGTGTCCACGAAGCAAAAATGATCAAAGATTGAGAAAAGAGTTGCAATTAGGAATATAAAATCAAATTAGAAGAGAGGATCCCTCAACATCTTCGGTAGTTTCCACGAAGTCGATCATAACTTTCTCATCCGGACTCCAAATCAACTGGTTCCGGCGGCATTAGAAAGCTATTTCAGCTGGCTACAATTCCTGTCTAATGTCAAATTTCTAAATTCGGACTCGAACATGGTCAAAATTGGATTCCAAAAGCGATCATGGAAATACCCACTACAGCTCCAAGACACGAATGCGCATCAAGAAACGTGCACAAAAACGCTCGCTACAAAAGATACGCACATAAGTAAAAGTTTAAAATCATGCACAAAAGTACTCACGCAAAAGTGTGTTCGCAAAAAGGATCATGAAAACACAAACTACAATCCTAGGACATTAATACAAATCCAAAAACATGCACAAACACACTCGCTCAAATGGACATGCACAAACGTAGATGTAAAAAAACATGCGCAAAAGTGCATTCGCAACAACGTTCATAAAAACACAAAATACAACACTAGGACTTTAATACGCATAACGAAACAACAGCAAAAACACCGGATACAAAAGATACAGTGGAGTGTAGAAATAACACTCAACGTTTACGTTTATGTGTATTTTTTTATGGATTAATTTATATTTCTGTTTTAATTGGTGGATTTAGTATTCTATAGGTACAAATTGATAATTAGGTGTCCACGAAGAAAAAATGATCAAAGATTAAGAAAAGAGCTGCAATTAGGAATATAAAATCAAATTAGAAGAGAGGATCCCTTAACATCTTCGGTAGTTTCCACGAAGTCGAGCATAACTTTCTCGTCCGGACTCCAAATCAACTGGGTCAGGTAGCATTAGAAACCTATTTCAGCTGGCTGCAATTACTGTCTACTGTCAAATTTCTAAATTCGGACTCGAACATGGTCAAAATTGGATTCCAAAAGCGATCATGAAAATACCCGCTACAGCTCCAGAACACGAATGCACATCAAGAAACGTGCACAACAACGCTCGCTACAAAAGATACGCACATAAGTAAAAGTACAAAATCATGCACAAAAGTACTCACGCAAAAGTGCGTTCGCAAAAAGGATCATGAAAACACAAACTACAATCCTAGGACATTAATACAAATCCAAAAACATGCACAAACACACTCGCTCAAATGGACATGCACAAACGTACATGTAAAAAAACATGCGCAAAAGTGAATTCGCAACAACGTTCATAAAAACACGAAATACAACACTAGGACTTTAATACGCATAACGAAACAACAGCAAAAACACCGAATACAAAAGATACAGTGGAGTGTAGAAATAACACTCAACGTTTACGTTTATGTGGATTTTTTTATGGATTAATTTATATTTCTGTTTTAATTGGTGGATTTAGTATTCTATAGGTACAAATTGATAATTAGGTGTCGACGAAGAAAAAATGATCAAAGATTAAGAAAAGAGATGCAATTAGGAATATAAAATCAAATTAGAAGAGAGGATCCCTCAACATCTTCGGTAGTTTCCACGAAGTCGAGCATGACTTTCTCGTCCGGACTCCAAATCAACTGGGTCAGGTAGCATTAGAAACCTATTTCAGCTGGCTGCAATTACTGTCTACTGTCAAATTTCTAAATTCGGACTCGAACATGGTCAAAATTGGATTCCAAAAGCGATCATGAAAATACCCGCTACAGCTCCAGAACACGAATGCACATCAAGAAACGTGCACAACAACGCTCGCTACAAAAGATACGCACATAAGTAAAAGTACAAAATCATGCACAAAAGTACTCACGCAAAAGTGCGTTCGCAAAAAGGATCACGAAAACACAAACTACAATCCTAGGACATTAATACAAATCCAAAAACATGCACAAACACACTCGCTCAAATGGACATGCACAAACGTACATGTAAAAAAACATACGCAAAAGTGCATTCGCAACAACGTTCATAAAAACACGAAATACAACACTAGGACTTTAATACGCATAACGAAACAACAGCAAAAACACCGAATACAAAAGATACAGTGGAGTGTAGAAATAACACTCAACGTTTACGTTTATGTTGATTTTTTTATGGATTAATTTATATTTCTGTTTTAATTTGTGGATTTAGTATTCTATAGGTACAAATTGATAATTAGGTGTCCACGAAGAAAAAATGATCAAAGATTAAGAAAAGAGATGCAATTAGGAATATAAAATCAAATTAGAAGAGAGGATCCCTCAACATCTTCGGTAGTTTCCACGAAGTCGAGCATGACTTTCTCGTCCGGACTCCAAATGAACTGAGTCAGGCGGCATTAGAAACCTATTTCAGCTGGCTGCAATTCCTGTCTACTGTCAAATTTCTAAATTCGGACTCGAACATGGTCAAAATTGGATTCCAAAAGCGATCATGAAAATACCCGCTACAGTTCGAGGACACGAATGCGCATCAAGAAACGTGCACAAAAATGCTCGCTACAAAAGATACGCACATAAGTAAAAGTACAAAATCATGCACAAAACTACTCACGCAAAAGTGCATTCGCAAAAAGGATCATGAAAACACAAACTACAATCCTAGGACATTATATACAAATCAACAAACATGCACAAACACACTCGCTCAAATGGACATGCACAAACGAACATGTAAAAAAACATGCGCAAAAGTGCATTCGCAACAACGTTCATAAAAACCCGAAATATACAACACTAGGACTTTAATACACAACCAAACAACAATAAAAACAACGGATACAAAAGATACAGTGGAGTGTAGATATAACACTCAACGTTTTCGATTACGTTGATTTTTTTATGGATTAATTTATATTTCTGTTTTAATTGGTGGATTTAGTATTCTATAGGTACAAATTGATAATTAGGTGTCCATGAAGCAAAAATGATCAAAGAGTAAGAAAAGAGTTGCAATTAGGAAAATAAAATTAAATTAGAAGAGAGGATCCCTCAACATCTTCGGTAGTGTCCACGAAGTCGAGCATAACTTTCTCATCCGGACTCCAAATCAACTGGTTCTAGCAGCATTAGAAAGCTATTTCAGCTGGCTACAAATCATGTCTTATGTCAAATTACCAAATTCAGACTCGAACATGGTCAAAATTGGATTCCAAAAGCGATCATGAAAATACCCGCTACAGTTCGAGGACACGAATGCGCATCAAGAAACGTGCAAAAAAACACTAGCTACAAAAGATACGCACATAAGTAAAACTATAAAATCATGCACAAAAGTACTCACGCAGAAGTGCATTCGCAAAAAGGATCATGAAAACACAAACTACAATCCTAGGACATTAATACAAATCAACAAACATGCACAAACACACTCGCTCAAATGGACATGCACAAACGTACATGTAAAAAAACATGCGCAAAAGTGCATTCGCAACAACGTTCATAAAAACACGAAATACAACACTAGGACTTTAATACGCATAACCAAACAACACCAAAAACACCGGATACAAAAGATACAGTGGAGTGTAGAAATAACACTGAACGTTTACGTTTACGTGGATTTTTTTATGGATTAATTTATATTTTTGTTTAAATTGTTGGATTTAGTATTCTATAGGTACAAATTGATAATTAGGTGTCCATGAAGCAAAAATGATCAAAGAGTAAGAAAAGAGTTGCAATTAGGAAAATAAAATCAAATTAGAAGAGAGGATCCCTCAACATCTTCGGTAGTGTCCACGACGTCGAGCATAACTTTCCCATCCGGACTCCAAATCAACTGGTTCCGGCGGCAGTAGGAAGCTATTTTTCAGCTGGCTACAACTCCTGTCTAATGTCAAAATTCCAAATTCGGACTCGAACATGGTCAAAATTGGATTCCAAAAGCGATCATGAAAATACACGCTACGAATGCGCATCAAGAAACCTGCACAAAAACACTTGCAACAAAAGATACGCACATAAGTAAAAGTACCAAATCATGCACAAAATTACTCACGCAAAAGTGCATTCGCAAAAAGGTTCATGAAAACACAAACTACAATCCTAGGACATTAATACAAATGAACAAACATGCACTAACACACTCGCTCAAATCGACATGCACAAACGTACATGTAAAAAAACATGCGCAAAAGTGCATTCGCAACAACGTTCATAAAAACACGAAATACAACACTAGGACTTTAATACGCATAACCAAACAACAGCAAAAACACCGTATACAAAAGATACAGTGGAGTGTAGAAATAACACTCAACGTTTACGTTTACGTGGATTTTTTTATGGATTAATTTATATTTTTGTTTTAATTGGTGGATTTAGTATTCTATAGGTACAAATTGATAATTAGGTGTACATGAAGCAAAAATGATCAAAGAGTAAGAAAAGAGTTGCAATTAGGAAAATAAAATCAAATTAGAAGAGAGGATCCCTCAACATCTTCGGTAGTGTGCACGAAGTCGAGGATAACTTTCTCATCCAGACTCCAAATCAACTGGTTCTGGCAATATTAGAAAGCTATTTCAGCTGGCTACAAATCCTGTGTAATGTCAAATTTTAAAATTCAGACTCGAACATGGTCAAAATAGGATTCCAAAAGCGATCATGAAAATACGTGCTACAGTTCGAGGACACGAATGCGCATAAAAAACACATGCACAATAACACTGGCTACGAAAGATACCCACATAAATAAAAGTACAAAAGCATGCTCCAAAGTACTCACGCAAAAGTGCATTCGCAAAAAGGATCATGAAAATAAAAAATACAATCCTAGGACGTTAATACAAATCGACAAACATGCACTAACACACTCGCTCAAATGGACACGCACAAACGTACATGTAAAAAAACATGCGCAAAAGTGCATTTGCAAAAACGTTCTTAAAAACACGAAATACAACACTAGGAATTTAATACGCATAACGAAACAACAGCGAAAACCCCGGATACAAAAGATAAAGTGGAGTGTAGAAATAATACTCAAAGTTTACGTTATGTGGATTTTTTTATGGATTAATTTATATTTCTGTTTTAATAGGAGGATTTAGTATTCTCTAAGTACAAATTGATAATTAGGTGTCCATGAAGCAAAAATGATCAAAGAGTAAGAAAAGAGTTGCAATTAGGAAAATAAAATCAAATTAGAATAGAGGATTCCTCAACATCTTCGGTAGTGTCCACGAAGTCGAGCATAACTTTCTCAGTGGACTCTAAATCAACTGGTTCCGGCGGCATTAGAAAGCTATTTCAACTGGCTACATTTCTTGTCTAATGTTAAATTTCCAAATTCAGACTCGAACATGGTCAAAATTGAATTCCAAAAGCGATCATTAAAATACCCGCTACAGTTCCAGGACACAGATGCGCATAAAGAAACGTGCACAAAAACACTCGCTACAAAAAATACACACATAAGAAAAAGTACAAAAGCATGCACAAAAGTACTCATGCAAAAGTGCATTCGCAAAAAGGATCATGAAAACACAAACTACAATCCTATGACATTAATACAAATCAACAAACATGCACACACACACTCGCTCAAACGGACATGCACAAACATACATGTAAAAAACATGCGCAAAAGTACGTTCGCAACAACGTTCATAAAAGACGAAATACAACATTAGGACTTTAATACGCCTAACCAAACAACAGCAAAAACACTGGATACAAAAGATACAGTGGAGTGTAGAAATAACACTCAATGTTTACGTTTACGAGGTTTTTTTTATGGATTAATTTATATTTCTGTTTTAATTGGTGAATTTAGTATTCTATAGGTAGAAATTGATAATTAGGTGTCGATGAAGCAAAAATGATCAAGAGTAAGAAAAGAGTTGCAATTAGGAAAATAAAATCAAATTAGAAAAGTGGATCCCTCAACATCATCGGTAGTGTCCACGAACTCGAGCATAACTTTCTCATCCGGACTCCAAATCAACCAGTTCCGGCGGCATAAGAAAGCTATTTTAGCTGGCTACAATTCCTGTCAAATGTCAAATTTCCAAATTCGGACTCGAACTTGGTCAAAATTGGATTCCAAAAGCGATCATGAAAATACGTGCTACAGATCGAGGACACGAATGCGCATCAAAAAACATGCACAAAAACACTCGCTACAAGAGATACGCACATAAGAAAAAGTACAAAAGCATGCACAAAGGTACTCACGCAAAAGTGCATTCGCAAAAAGGATCATGAAAACACGAACTACAATCCTAGGACATTAATACAAATCAATAAACATGCACTAACACACTCGCTCAAATGGACATTCAACAACGTACATGTAAAAAAACATGCGCAAAAGTGCATTCGCAAAAACGTTCTTAAAAACACGAAATACAACACTAGGTCTTTAATACGTATAACCAAACCACCGCATAAACACAAGATACGAAAGATACAGTGGAGTGTAGAATTAACACTCAACGTGTACGTTAACGTGGATTTTATTATGGATTAATTTATATTTTGGTTTTAATTTGTGGATTTAGTATTCTATAGGTACAAATTGATAATTAGGTGTCCATGAAGCAAAAATGATCAAAGAGTAAGATTTGGAAAATAAAATCAAATTAGAAGAGAGGATCCCTCAACATCTTCGGTAGTGTCCACGAAGTCGAGCATAACATTCTCATCCGGACTCCAAATCAACTGGTCCCGGCGGCATTAGAAAGCTATTTCAACTGGCTACAATTCCTGTCTAATGTCAAATTTCCAAATTCAGACTCGAACATGGTCAAAATTGGATTCCAAAAGCAATCATGAAAATACTTACTACAGTTCAAGGATACAAATGGGCATCAAAAAACATGCACTAAAACACTCGCTACAAAAGATACGCACATAAGAAAAAGTACAAAAGCATGCACAAAAGTACTCACGGAAAAGTGCATTCGCAAAAAGGATCATGAAAACACAAACTACAATCCTAGGACATTAATATAAATCAACAAACATGCACTAACACACTCGCTCAAATCGACATGCACAAACGTACATGTGAAAAAACATGCGCAAAAGTGCATTCGCAAAAACGTTGTTAAAAAGACGAAATACAACACAAGGCCTTTAATACGCATAACCAAACAATAGCAAAAACACTGGATACAAAAGATACAGTAGGGTGTAGAAATAACACTCAACGTTTACGTTTACGTGGTTTTTTTTATGGATTAATTTATATTTCTGTTTTAATTGGTGGATTTAGTATTCTATAGGTACAAATTGATAATTAGGTGTCGATGAAGCAAAAATGATCAAAGAGTAAGAAAAGAGTAGCAATTAGGAAAATAAAATCAAATTAGAAAAGTGGATCCCTTAACAACTTCGGTAATGTCCACGAACTCGAGCATAACTTTCTCATCCAGACTCCAACTGAACCAGTTCCGGCGGCATTAGAAAGCTATTTCAGCTGGCTACAATTCCTGTCTACCGTCAAATTTCCAAATTCGGACTCGAACTTGGTCAAATTGGATTCCAAAAGCGATCATGAAAATACGTGCTACAGTTCGAGGACAGGAATGCGCATCAAAAAACATGCACAAAAACACTCGCTACAAAAGATACGCACATAAGAAAAAGTACAAAAGCATGCACAAAAGTACTCACGCAAAAGTGCATTCGCAAAAAGGATCATGAAAACACAAACTACAATCCTAGGACATTAATACAAATCAACAAACATGCACTAACACACTCGCTCAAATGGACATTCACAAACGTACATGTAAAAAAACATGCGCAAAAGTGCAATCGCAAAAACGTTCTTAAAAACACGAAATACAACACTAGGACTTTAATACGTATAACCAAACAACAGCAAAAATACAAGATACAAAAGATACAGTGGAGTGTAGAATTAACACTCAACGTTTACGTTTACGTGGATTTTTTTATGGATTAATTTATATTTCTGTTTTAATTGGTGGATTTAGTATTCTATAGGTACAAATTGATAATTAGGTGTCCATGAAGCAAAAATGATCAAAGAGTAAGAAAAGAGTTGCAATTAGGAAAATAAAATCAAATTAGAAGAGAGGATCCCTCAACATCTTCGATAGTGTCCACGAAGTCAAGCATAACATTCTCATCCGGACTCCAAATGAATTGGTTCCGGCGGCATTAGAAAGCTATTTCAACTGGCTACATTTCATGTCTAATGTTAAATTTCCAAATTCAGACTCGAACATGGTCAAAATTGTATTCCAAAAGCGATCATGAAAATACGTGTTACAGTTCGAGGACACGAATATGCATCAAAAAACATGCTCAATAACACTCGCTACAAAAGATACGCACATAAGAAAAAGTACAAAAGCATGCACAAAAGTACTCACGCGAAAGTGCATTCGCAAAAAGGATCATGAAAACACAAACTACAATCCTAGGACATTAATACAAATCAACAAACATGCACTAACACACTCGCTCAAATCGACATGCACAAACGTAGATGTAAAAAAACATGCGCAAAAGTGCATTCGCAAAAACGTTCTTAAAAGCACGAAATACAACACTAGGACTTTAATACGCCTAACCAAACAACAGCAAAAACACTGGATACAAAAGATACAGTGGAGTGTAGAAATAACACTCAACGTTTACGTTTACGTTGTTTTTTTTATGGATTAATTTATATTTCTGTATTAATTGGTGTATTTAGTATTCTATAGGTAGAAATTGATAATTAGGTGTCGATGAAGCAAAAATGATCAAAGAGTAAGAAAAGAGTTGCAATTAGGAACATAAAATCAAATTAGAAAAGTGGATCCCTCAACATCTTCGGTAGTGTCCACGAACTCAAGCATAACTTTCTCATCCGGACTCAAAATCAACAAGTTTCGGCGGCATTAGAAAGCTATTTCAGTTGGCTACAATTCCTGTCTAATGTCAAATTTCCAAATTCGGACTCGAACTTGGTCAAAATTGGATTCCAAAAGCGATCATGAAAATACGTGCTACAGTTCGAGGACACGAATGCGCATCAAAAAACATGCACAAAAAGACTCGCTACAAAAGATACGCACATAAGAAAAAGTACAAAAGCATGCACAAAAGTACTCACGCAAAAGTGCATTTGCAAAAAGGATCATGAAAACACAAACTACAATCCTAGGACATTAATACAAATCAACAAACATGCACTAACACACTCGCTCAAATGGACATTCACAAACGTACATGTAAAAAAACATGTGCAAAAGTGCATTCGCAAAAACGTTCTTAAAAACACGAAATACAGCACTAGGACTTTAATACGTATAACCAAACAACAGCAAAAACAGAAGGTACAAAAGATACAGTGGAGTGTACAATTAACACTCAACGTTTACGTTAACGTGGATTTTTTTATGGACTAATTTATATTTCTGTTTTAATTGGTGGATTTAGTATTCTATAGTGACAAATTGATAATTAGGTGTCCATGAAGCAAAAATGATCAAAGAGTAAGAAAAGAGTTGCAATTAGGAAAATAAAATCAAATTAGAAGAGAGGATCCCTCAACATCTTCGATAGTGTCCACGAAGTCGAGCATAACATTCTCATCCGGACTCCAAATCAACTGGTTCCGACGGCATTAGAAAGCTATTTCAACTGGCTACAATTCATGTCTAATGTTAAATTTCCAAATTCAGACTCGAACATGGTCAAAATTGTATTCCAAAAGCGATCATGAAAATATGTGTTACAGTTCGAGGACACGAATACGCATAAAAAAACATGCTCAATAACACTCGCTACAAAAGATACGCACATAAGAAAAAGAACAAAAGCATGCACAAAAGTACTCACGCAAAAGTGCATTCGCAAAAAGGATCATGAAAACACAAACTACAATCATAGGACATTAATACAAATCAACAAACATGCACTAACACACTCGCTCAAATCGACATGCACAAACGTACATGTAAAAAAACATGCGCAAAATGGCATTCGCAAAAACGTTCTTAAAAACACAAAATACAACATTAGGACTTTAATACGCCTAACCAAACAACAGCAAAAACACTGGATACAAAAGATACAGTGGAGTGTAGAAATAACACTCAACGTTTACGTTTATGTGGTTTTTTTGATGGATTAATTTATATTTCTGTTTAAATTGGTGAATTTAGTATTCTATAGGTAGAAATTGATAATTAGGTGTCGATGAAGCAAAAATGATCAAAGAGTAAGAAAAGAGTTGCAATTAGGAAAATAAAATCAAATTAGAAAAGTGGATCCCTCAACATCTTCGGTAGTGTCCACGAACTCGAGCATAACTTTCTCATCCGGACTCCAAATCAAACAGTTCCGGCGGCATTAGAAAGCTATTTTAGCTGGCTACAATTCCTGTCTAATGTCAAATTTCCAAATTCGGACTCGAACTTGGTCAAAATTGGATTCCAAAAGCCATCATGAAAATACGTGCTACAGTTCGAGGACACGAATGTGCATCAAAAAACATGCACAAAAAGACTCGCTACAAAAGATATGCACATAAGAAAAAGTACAAAAGCATGCACAAAAGTACTCACGCAAAAGTGCATTCGCAAAAAGGATCATGAAAACACAAACTACAATCCTAGGACATTAATACAAATCAACAAACATGCACTAACACACTCGCTCAAATGGACATTCACAAACGTACATGTAAAAAAACATGCGCAAAAGTGCATTCGCAAAAACGTTCTTAAAAACACGAAATACAACACTAGGACTTTAATACGTATAACCAAACAACAGCAAAAACACAAGATACAAAAGATAAAGTGGAGTGTAGAATTAACACTCAACGTTTACATTAACGTGGATTTTTTTATGGATTAATTTATATTTCTGTTTTAATTTGTGGATTTAGTATTCTATAGGTACAAATTGATAATTAGGTGTCCATGAAGCAAAAATGATCAAAGAGTAAGAAAAGAGTTGCAATTTGGAAAATAAAATCAAATTAGAAGAGAGGATCCCTCAACATCTTCGGTAGTGTCTGTTAGAGTAGGTGACTGGCAAGCCAACTTGTGGTTGTGGTCTTTCTCTTTTCCTGGTAATAAAACAATCGTTTTTTGTTCTTAATAATAAAATATCTTATTTGGCATTCTATATCTGTTATCCCATGCAAGCAGCATAGATATAGTCCGAACGAGTTACTCTATTACTGTGAGTTGGTCTAGTAGAATCGTGAGATATTTCAGCAATGTAATGTAACTGTTAAACCTTGTTCCTAGTCGATGGGTTACGCCAATAATGAGGATACCGGCCTTTCCCTTTTGAGACTAGCACTTAGTGTATGTGTACTGCGTCTCATCAGTCCTCGGTGTTGTGACATCGGCATACTTGAGTGGGTGCTCATACTGGATGAGTTCACTGAACTCCCTCGCCCTAGAAATCTATAAGTGGTTCTCATTCATCGAGTAATAGGTTTCTAAGATATAGTTGTAAGAGGTCTCGGTGAACCAATGCCTCTAGTTCAATCGGGACATGTGCTACGAAAGGATCGTACTGTACGCTAACTATATCATAAGGTTCTTGCAGGCACTTCATTTGTATCTAGGGAATCATGATGCGTAGTTGCTAGACGCCAATCTTGATTCGTTGGGCACCGATTTGATCGGGATTAGGTAAAATGAGTTTTACTCTAATCAGGACTCTTAGGAGGAGTTCGTATAAGAACAATGTGTTGTTCGAATCACAAAGAGTTGTGAGCCCACGGCTAGCATACACCTGAACCATTGAGGGTCACACTTCTCGTGTAACATGGATCCTTGATAACAATGAGCATAGATTAATATGTTAATCTT
Organism: Erythranthe guttata; assembly: GCF_000504015.1. Next base: position 2,852,994 of record NW_012192830.1, read on the forward strand.
TGCAAAGTTGGAGGTCAATATGATTGAGTCCAAGATTCGTGATTGTGGATTACGAGTCGGAATAAACGTAGAGAAAGAGATATGCGGAAATTAGTGAACTTTCTAAATTGAGAAGTTTCCCAATTTAGCAGGTCCACTGAAGTGGAAGTTTCCAATTTTGGAAATTGGAAATTTCGAAGAGGCACTCGTATCGACGAGGACTTTGAGCTCGTCACAAATATAATTTTGTTATAATTTTGTGGACGATCGTTTATTAGAAACGAGGCCGACGAGGGGATGGGCTTAATGCATCAGTGGGTCAAGCCCAATGACTTAAGCCCGCTAGGGTTGAAAACCCTAAGTATAAATAGACCTCAAACAAGGGTTTGAGATCAGATTTTTACACACAAAAACCCTAGCCGTCCAGCCCTAGCCGTCCAGCCTCTCAGCCGCTGCTGCCCCGCCGCTCCGGCGCCGATCACCGCTGGAATCCGCCGGTTTTTCCTCTCCTTTCTCTATCGTATTCCCTTTGTTATCTAACCCCTTTGTATCTAGTGCTACAGTAGGGGGAGATCCGTTTATTCGAGGTGAAACCTAATTGGAGAGGAACTGCTGCCCCGACGGAATTGCCACGCCGTCGCTGCACCGCCGCACGCGCCGCTGCACCGCCGCACGCGCCGCTGCACCGCCCACGCGCCGCCGCCGCTGACACACACGCGCCGCCGTCGCCTCACTTTCGGACCAGCTGCCGTTTGGTGGTGTTCCTGCAGCCCCTAGGAGTGGTATATAGCAGCTTGTACGTGACTCGTTCTAGGATTTCGATTCGTCGAAATCGCACGCTACAAGAGGTAAATGAATTGAAACTTTCGTAAATTAATTCGAGCATGTTCTGTATGAATTATGATTCATGAGCATGAGTAATACGTGATTACATGTTTCGATTTTGTGAAATGAAGTATAAGCATGTTTCGTGATTTTCGGTTTTACGTATTTTTCAATTAAATCGAAAATTACCATATGTATGGCGGAAGCGTTAAGGTACGTTGACTATGTGATTAGTTTATGCATGTAATCGAAACTAGTTCGATGTAAAAAAATTTAAATTCCGCTGCGTATACATGCACGATCCCCAACAGTGGTATCAGAGCCACGAGTTAATCGTTTATTTGTCAACGCGTTCCTCGTTTTCGAAAGCATGCTTCGATTTGTTGAATTGTTGAATTATTGGTGTTATCTAATTGGGTGTTTTAATATAAATGGGATTCCAAAAGCAATCATGAAAATACTTACTACAGTTCAAGGATACAAATGGGCATCAAAAAACATGCACAAAAACACTCGCTACAAAAGATACGCACATAAGAAAAAGTACAAAAGCATGCTCAAAAGTACTCACGGAAAAGTGCATTCGCAAAAAGGATCATGAAAACACAAACTACAATCCTAGGACATTAATATAAATCAACAAACATGCACTAACACACTCGCTCAAATCGACATGCACAAACGTACATGTAAAAAAACATGCGCAAAAGTGCATTCGCAAAAACGTTCTTAAAAAGACGAAATACAACACAAGGACTTTAATACGCATAACCAAACAATAGGAAAAACACTGGATACAAAAGATACAGTGGAGTGTAGAAATAACACTCAACGTTTACGTTTACGTGGATTTCTTATGGATTAATTTATCTTTCTGGTTTAATTGGTGGATTTACTATTCTATAGGTACAAATTGATAATTAGGTGTCCATGAAGCAAAAATGATCAAAGAGTAAGAAAATAGTTGCAATTAGGAAAATAAATTCAAATTAGAAGAGAGGATCCCTCAACATCTTCGGGAGTGCCCCCAAGTCCAACATAAATTTCTCCTCCGGACTCCCAAATAAAATAGTTCTGGCGGGATTAAAAAAATAATTTCCGCTGGGTACAAGTCCCGTATCAATGGATAAATTTCCAAAAACAGACGGGAGACCATAGTTTAAAACTTATTCCAAAAGCGATCATGAAAATACCCGCTACAGTTCCACGACACGAGTGCGCATCAAGAAACGTGCACAAAAACGCTCGCTACAAAAGATACACAAATAAGTAAAAGTACAAAATCATGCACAAAAGTACTCACGCAAAAGTGCATTCGCAAAAAAGATCATGAAAACACAAACTACGATCCTAGGACATCAATACAAATCCACAAACATGCACAAACACACTCGCTCAAATGGACATGCACAAACGTACATGTAAAAAATATGCGCAAAAGTGCATTCGCAACAACGTTCATAAAAACACGAAATACAACACTAGGACTTTAATACGCATAAACAAAAATAAGCAAAAACACTGGATACAAAAGATACATTGGAATGTAGAAATAACACTCCACATTTACTTTTACGTGGATTTTTTTTTTATTAATTTATATTTATGTTTTAATTGGTGGATTTAGTATTCTATAGTTACAAATTGATAATTAGGTGTCCATGAAGCAAAAATGATCAAAGAGTAAGAAAAGAGTTGCAATTAGGAAAATAAACTCAAATTAGAAAAGAGGATCCCTCAACATCTTGAGTAGTGTCCACGAAGTCAAGCATAACATTTTCATCCGGACTCCAAATCACTTGGTTCCGGCGGCATTATAAAGCTATTTCAGCTAGCTACAATTCCTGTCTAATGTCAAATTTCCAAATTCAGACTCGAACATGGTCACATTTGGATTCCAAAAGCGAACATCAAAATACCCGCTACAGTTCTAGGACACGAATGCGCATCAAGAAACGTGCTAAAAAACACTCGCTACAAAAGATACGCACATACGTAAAAGTATAAAATCATGCACAAAAGTACTCATGCAAAAATGCATTCACAAAAAGGATCATGAAAACACAAACTACAATCCTAGGACATTAATACAAATCAACAAACATGCACAAACACACTCGCTCAAACGGACATGCACAAACGTACATATAAAAAAACATGCGCAAAAGTGCATTCGCAAAAACGTTCTTAAAAACACGAAATACAACACTACCAGTTTAATACGCATAACCAAACAACAACAAAAACACTAGATACAAAAGATACAGTGGAGTGTAGAAATAACACTCAACGTTTACGTTTACGTGGATTTTTTTATGGATTAATTTATATTTCTGTTTTAATTGGTGGATTTAGTATTCTATAGGTTCAAATTGATAATTAGGTGTCCATGAAGCAAAAATGATCAAAGAGTAAGAAAAGAGTTGCAATTAGGAAAATAAAATCAAATTAGAAGAGAGGAACCCTCAACATCTCCGGTAGTGTCCACGAATTCGAGCATAACTTTCTCATCCGGACTCCAAATCATTTTGTTCCGGCGGCATTAGAAAGCTATTTCAGCTGGCCACAATTCCTGTCCAATTAAATTTTCAAATTCGGACTCGAACATGGTCAAAATTGGATTCCAAAAGCGATCATGAAAATACCCGCTATAGTTCAAGGACACGAATGGGCATCAAAAAACGTGCACAAAAACACTCGCTACAAAAGATAAGCACATAAGAAAAAGTACAAAAGCATGCACAAAAGTACTCACGCAAAAGTGCATTCGCAAAAAGGATCATGAAAACACAAACTACAATCCTAGGACATTAAAACAAATCAACAAACATGCACTAACACACTCGCTCAAATCGACATGCACAAACGTACATGTAAAAAAACATGCGCAAAAGTGCATTCGCAAAAACGTTCTTAAAAACACGAAATACAACACTAGGACTTTAATACGCATAACCAAACAACAGCAAAAACACTGGATACAAAAGATATAGTGGAGTGTAGAAATAACACTCAACGTTTACGTTTACATGGATTTTTTATGGATTAATTTATCTTTCTGTTTTAATTGGTGGATTTAGTATTCTATAGGTACAAATTGATAATTAGGTGTCCATGAAGCAAAAATGATCAAAGAGTAAGAAAATAGTTGCAATTAGGAAAATAAATTGAAATTAGAAGAGAGGATCCCTCAACATCTTCGGTAGTGCCACGAAGTCGAGCATAACTTTCTCATCCGGACTCCAAATCAACTAGTTCTGGCGGCATTAGAAAGCTATTTCCGCTGGCAACAATTCCTGTCTACTGTCAAATTTCCAAATTCGGACTCGAACATGGTCAAAATTGGATTCTAAAAGCGATCATGAAAATACCCGCTACAGTACAAGGACAGGAATAGGCATCAAAAGACGTGCACAAAAACACTCGCTACAAAAGATAAGCACATAAGAAGAAGTACAGCAGCATGCACAAAAGTACTCACGCAAAAGTGCATTCGCAAAAAGGATCATGAAAACACAAACTACAATCCTAGGACATTAATACAAATCAACAAGCATGCACTAACACACTCGCTCAAATCGACATGCACAAACGTACATGTAAAAAAACATGTGCAAAAGTGCATTCGCAAAAACGTTCTTAAAAACACGAAATACAAGACTAGGACTTTAATACGCATAACCAAACAATAGCAAAAACACTGGATACAAAAGATATAGTGGAGTGTAGAAATAACACTCAACGTTTACGTTTACGTGGATTTTTTATGGATTAATTTATCTTTCTGTTTTAATTGGTGGATTTAGTATTCTATAGGTACAAATTGATAATTAGGTGTCCATGAAGCAAAAATGATCAAAGAGTAAGAAAATAGTTGCAATTAGGAAAATAAATTGAAATTAGAAGAGAGGATCCCTCAACATCTTCGGTAGTGCCACGAAGTCGAGCATAACTTTCTCATCCGGACTCCAAATCAACTAGTTCAGGCGGCATTAGAAAGCTATTTCCGCTGGCTACAATTCCTGTCTACTGTCAAATTTCCAAATTCGGACTCGAACATGGTCAAAATTGGATTCCAAAAGCGATCATGAACATACCCGCTACAGTTCCACGACACGAGTGCGCATCAAGAAACGTGCTCAAATGGACATGCACAAACGTACATGTAAAAAATATGCGCAAAAGTGCATTCGCAACAACGTTCGTAAAAACACGAAATACAACACTAGGACTTTAATACGCATAACCAAACAACAACAAAAACACTGGATACAAAAGATACAGTGGGGTGTAGAAATAACATTCCACGTTTACTTTTACGTGGATTTTTACTGGATTAATTTATATGTATATTTTAATTGGTGGATTTAGTATTCTATAGGTACAAATTGATAATTAGGTGTCCATGAAGCAAAAATGATCAAAGAGTAAGAAAAGAGTTGCAATTAGGAAAATAAAATCAAATTAGAAAAGAGGATCCCTCAACATCTTGAGTAGTGTCCACGAAGTCAAGCATAACATTTTCATCCGAACTCCAAATCACTTGGTTCCGGCGGCATTAGAAAGCTATTTCAGCTAGCTACAATTCCTGTCTAATGTCAAATTTCCAAATTCGGACTCGAACATGGTCACATTTGGATTCCAAAAGCGAACATCAAAATACCCGCTACAGTTCTAGGACACGAATGCGCATCAAGAAACGTGCTAAAAAACACTCGCTACAAAAGATACGCACATAAGTAAAAGTATAAAATCATGCACAAAAGTACTCATGCAAAAATGCATTCACAAAAAGGATCATGAAAACACAAACTACAATCCTAGGACATTAATACAAATCAACAAATATGCACAAACACACTCGCTCAAACGGACGTGCACAAACGTACATATAAAAAAACATGCGCAAAAGTGCATTCGCAAAAACATTCTTAAAACACGAAATACAACACTAGGAGTTTAATACGCATAACCAAACAACAACAAAAACACTGGATACAAAAGATACAGTGGAGTGTAGAAATAACACTCCACGTTTACGTTTACGTGGATTTTTTTATGGATTAACTTATATTTATGTTTTAATTGGTGGATTTAGTATTCTATAGGTACAAATTGATAATTAGGTGTCCATGAAGAAAAAATGATCAAAGAGTAAGAAAAGAGTTCCAATTAGGAAAATAAAATCAAATTAGAAGAGAGGATCCCTCAACATCTTCGGTAGTGTCCACGATGTCGAGCATAACATTCTCATCCACACTCCAAATAACCTTGTTCTGGCGGCATTAGAAAGCTATTTCAGCTGGCTACAATCCCTACCTAATGTCAAATTTCCAAATTCGGACTAGAACATGGTCAAAATTGGATTTCAAAAGCGATCATGAAAATACGTGCTACAGTTCGAGGACACGAATGCGCATCAAAAAACACGCTCAATAACACTCGCTACAAAAGATACGCACATAAGAAAAAGTACAAAAGCATGCAAAAAAGTACTCACGCAAAAGTGCATTAGAAAAAATGATCATGAAAACAAAAACTACAATCCTAGGACATTAATACAAATCCACAAACATGCACTAACACACTCGCTCAAATCGACATGCACAAACGTACATGTAAAAAAATATGCGCAAAAGTGCATTCCAACAACGTTCATAAAAACAGGAAATACAACACTAAGACTTTAATACGCATAACCAAACAACAACAAAAACACCGGATACAAAAGATACAGTGGAGTGTAGAAACAACACTCAACGTTTACGTTTACGTGGATTTTTTTAGGGATTAATTTATATTTCTGTTTTAATTGGTGGATTTAGTATTCTATAGGTACAAATTGATAATTAGGTGTCCATGAAGCAAAAATGATCAAAGAGTAAGAAAAGAGTTGCAATTAGGAAAATAAAATCAAATTAGAAGAGAGGATCCCTCAACATCTTCGGTAGTGTCCACGAACTCGAGCATAACTTTCTCATCCGGACTCCAAATCAACTAGTTCCGTCGGCATTAGAAAGCTATTGCAGCTGGCTCTAATTCTTGTCTAATGTCAAATTTCCAAATTCGGACTCGAACTTGGTCAAAATTGGATTCCAAAAGCGATCATGAAAATACGTGCCACAGTTCGAGGACACGAATGCGCATAAAAAAACATGCACAAGAACACTCGCTACAAAAGATACGCACATAAGAAAAAGTACAAAAGCATGCACAAAAGTACTCACGCAAAAGTACATTCGCAAAAAGGATCATGAAAACACAAACTACAATCCTAGGACATTAATTCAAATAACCAAACATGCAATAACACACTCGCTCAAATGGACATGCACAAACGTACATGTAAAAAAACATGGGCACAAGTGTATTCGAAAAAACGTTCTTAAAAACACGAAATATAACACTAGGACTTTAATACGCATAACCAAACAACAGGAAAAACACAAGATACAAAAGATACAGTGGAGTGTAGAAATACACTCAACGTTTACGTTTACGTGGATTTTTTTATAGATTAATTTATATTTCTGTTTTAATTAGTGGATTTAGTTTTCTACAGGTACA
>NW_012192830.1:2869412-2912914 GCF_000504015.1 Erythranthe guttata
ACGAATAAACAATAGACATGCACAAAAACCCTCGCTGCAAAAGATACGCACATAAGAAAATGTACAAAAGCATGCAAAAAAGTACTCACGCAAAAGTGCATTCGCAAAAATGATCATGAAAACACAATTTACAATCCTAGGACATTAATACAAATCAACAAACATGCACTAACACACTCGCTCAAATCGCCATGCACAAACGTACATGTAAAAAAACATGCGCAAAAGTGAATTCGCAAAAACGTTCTTAAAAACACGAAATACAACACTAGGACTTTAATACGCATAACCAAACAACAACAAAAACAATGGATACAAAAGATACAGTGGAGTGTAGAAATAACACTCAACGTTTACGTTTACGTGGATTTTTTTATGGATTAATTTATATTTCTGTTTTAATTGGTGGATTTAGTATTCTTTAGGTACAAATTGGTAATTAGGTGTCCATGAAGCAAAAATGATCAAAGGCCCGAAAATGTGTTGCAATTAGTGAAAATAAAATCAAATTAGAAAAGAGGATCCCTCAACATCTTCGGTAGTGTCCACGTACTGGAGCATAACTTTTTCATCCAAACTCCAAATCAACTAGTTCCGGCGGCATAAGAAAGCTATTTCAGCTGGCTAAATTCCTGTCTAATGTCAAATTTCCAAATTCGGACTCGAACTTGGTCAAAATTGGATTCCAAAAGCGATCATGAAAATACGTGCTACAGTTCGAGGACACGAATGCGCATAAAAAAACATGCACAAGAACACTCGCTACAAAAGATAAGCACATAAGAAAAAGTACAAAAGCATGCACAAAAGTACTCACGCAAAAGTGCATTCGCAAAAAGGATCATGAAAACACAAACTACAATCCTAGGACATTAGTACAAATCAACAAACATGCACTAACACACTCGCTCAACTGGACATGCACAAACGAACATGTAAAAAAACATGGGCACAAGTGCATTCGCAAAAACGTTCTTAAAAACATGAAATACAACACTAGGACTTTAATACGCATAACCAAACAACAGCAAAAACACTGGATACAAAAGATACAGTGAAATGTAGAAATAACACTCAACGTTTACGTTTATGTGGATTTTTTTATAGATTAATTTATATTTCTGTTTTAATTAGTGGATTTAGTTTTCTACACGTACAAATTGATAATTAGGTGTCCATGAAGCAAAAATGATCAAAGAGTAAGAAAAGAGTTGAAATTAGGAAAATAAAATCAAATTAGAAGAGAGGATCGCTCAACATCTTCGGTAGTGTCCACGAATTCGAGCATAACTTTCTCATCCGAACTCCAAATCAACTGGTTCTGGCGGCATTAGAAAGCTATTTCAGCTGGCTACAAAATTTCTCATCCGGACTCCAATTCAACTGGTTCCGGTGGCATTAGAAAGCAATTTCAGCTGGCTACAATTCCTGTCTAATGTAAAATTTCCAATATCGGACTCGAACATGGTCAAAATTGGATTCCAAAACCGATCATGAAAATACCCTCTACAAAAGATACAAAAAGACAAATGCGCATCGTGAAACGTGCACAAAAACACTCGCTACAAGAGATACATGCACATAAGTAAAAGTACAAAATCATGCACAAAAGTACTCACGCAAAAGTGCATTCGCAAACAGGATCATGAAAATTCAAACTAAAATCCGAGGACATTAATAAAAATCAACAAACATGCACTAACACACTCTCTCAAATAGACATGCACAAACGTACATGTTAAAAACACGAAATTCAACACTAGGACTTTAATACGCATAACCAAACAACAGCAAAGACACTAGATACAAAAGATACAGTGGAGTGTAGAAATAACACTCAACGTTTACGTTTACGTGAATTTTTGTGTGGCTTAATTTATATTTCTGTTTTAATTGGTGGATATAGTATTCTATAGGTACAAATTGATAATTTGGTGTCCATGAATAAAAAATGATCAAAGAGTAAGAAAAGAGTTGCAATAAGGAAAATAAAATCAAATTAGAAGAGAGGACCCCTCAATTCCTGTCTATTGTCAAATTTCCAAAAGATACGCACAGAAATAAAAGTACAAAATAATGCACAAAAGTACTCACGCAAAAGTGCATTCGCAAAAAGGATTATGAAAACACAAACTACAATCCTAGGACATTAATACAAATCAACAAACATGCACAAACACACTCGCTCAAACAGACATGCACAAACGTACATGTAAAAAAACATGCGCAAAAGTGAATTCGCATCAACGTTCTTAAAAACACGAAATACAACACTAGGACTGTAATACGCATAACTAAACAACAGCAAAAACACTGGATACAAAAGATCAAATAAAATCAAATTAGAAGAGAGGATCCATCAACATCTTCGGTAGTGTCCACGAAGTCGAGCATAACTTTCTCATCCGGACTCCAAATCAACTGGTTCCGGCGGCATAAGAAAGCTATTTCAGCTGGCTACAATTCCTGTCTAATGTCAAGTATCCAAATTCGGACTCGAACATGGTCAAAATTGGATTCCAAAAGCGATCATGAAAATACCCGCTACAGTTCGAGGACACGAATGCGCATCAAGAAACGTGCACAAAAACACTCGCTACAAAAGATACGCACATAACTAAAAGTACAAAATCATGCACAAAGGTACTCACGCAAAAGTGCATTCGCAAAAAAGGATCATGAAACACAAACCACAATCCTAGGACATTAATACAAATCAACAAACATGCACAAACACACTCTCTCAAATGGACATGCACAAACGTACATGTAAAAAAACATACGCAAAACTGCATTCCCAAACGACATTCTTAAAAACACGAAATACAACACTAGGACTTTAATACGCATAACCAAACAACAGCGAAAACACTGGATACAAAAGATAAAGTGGAGTGTAGAGATAACACTCAACGTTAACGTTTACGTGAATTTTTTTATGGATTAATTTATATTTCTGTTTTAATTGGTGGATTTAGTATTCTATAGGTACAAATTGATAATTAGGTGTCCATGAAGCAAAAATGATCAAAGAGTAAGAACAGAGTTGCAATTAGGAAATTAAAATCAAATTAGAAGAGAGGATCCCTCAACATCTTCGGTAGTGTCCACGAAGTTGAGCATAACTTTCTCATCCGGACTCCAAATCAACTGGTTCTGGGGGCATTAGAAAGCTATTTCAGCTGGCTACAATTCCTGTCTAATGTCAAGTATCCAAATTCGGACTCGAACATGGTCAAAATTGGATTTGAAGAGCGATCATGAAAATACCCGCTACAGTTCGAGGATACCAATGCGCATCAAGAAACGTGCACAAAAACACTCGCTACGAAACATACACACATAACTAAAAGTACAAATTCATGCAAAAAAGTACTCACGCAAAAGTGCATTCGCAAAAAGGATCATGAAAACACAAACTACAATCTGAGGACATTAATATAAATCAACAAACATGCACAAACACACTCTCCCAAATAGACATGCACAAACGTACATGTAAAAAAACATGCGCAAAAGTGCATTCCCAAACAACTTTCTTAAAAGCACGAAATACAACACTGGGACTTTAATACGCCTAACCAAACAACGGCAAAGACACTGGATACAAAAGATACAGTGGAGTGTAGAAATAACACTCAACGTTTACCTTTACGTGGATTTTTTTATGGATTAATTTATATTTCTGTTTTAATTGGTGGATTTAGTATTCTAGAGGTACAAATTGATAATTAGGTGTCCATGAAGCAAAAATGATCAAAGAGTACGAAAAGAGTTGCAATTAGGAAAATAAAATCAAATTAGAAGAGAGGATCCCTCAACATCTTCCGTAGTGTCCACGAAGTCGAGCATAACTTTCTCATCCGGACTCCAAATCAACTGGTTCCGACGGCATTAGAAAGCTATTTCTGCTGGCTACAATTCTTGTCTAATGTCAAATTTCCAAATTCGGACTCGAACATGGTCAAAATTGGATTCCAAAAGCGATCATGAAAATACCCGCTACAGTTCGAGGACACGAATGCGCATCAAGAAACGTGCACCAAAACACTCGCTACAAAAGATACGCACATAACTAAAAGTACAAAATCATGCACAAAAGTACTCACGCAAAAGTGCATTCGCAAAAAGGATCATGAAAACACAAACTACAATCCGAGGACATTAATATAAATCAACAAACATGCACAAACACACTCTCTCAAATGGACATGCACAAACGTACATGTAAAAAAACATGCGCAAAAGAGCATTCCCAAACAACATTCTTAAAAATACATATACAACACTAGGACTTTAATACGCCTAACCAAACAACAGCAAAAACACTGGATACAAAAGATAAAGTGGAGTGTAGAAATAACACTCAACGTTTACCTTTACGTGGATTTTTTTATGGATTAATTTATATTTCTGTTTTAATTGGTGGATTTAGTATTCTGTAGGTACAAATTGATAATTAGGTGTCCATGAAGCAAAAATGATCAAAGAGTAAGAAAAGAGTTGCAATTAGGAAAATAAAATCAAATTAGAAGAGAGGATCCCTCAAAATCTTCGGTAGTGTCCACGAAGTCGAGCATAACTTTCTCATCCGGACTCCAAATCAATTGGTTCCGGCGGCATTAGAAAGCTATTTCAGCTGGCTACAATTAGGGGTGTAAACGAGTCGAGGTCGAGCCGAGCTCGCCTCTTTTGGTTGGCTCGAGCTCGAGCTCGAGCTCGTCGAGCTCCTCTTTTTTTGGCTCGAGCTCGAGCTCGTGTTAATTTTGACGAGCTCAAGCTCGAGCTTGAAACCATTGTCTTTTTATTTTTTTTTTTTAAATATTTTTTTAATTATTATTTTATTATTAAAAATTATTTAAAAAAATAAAAAATAAAAACTAAATTGTAATTATATATATTTTTAATATTTGTATTTATTTCTATAATATTTTACATTATTATACATTATTTAAATAAAAATAACATATAAAAATAATAAAATAATAAAAAAATAATAATAAATCCGGCTCGCGAGCTCTCATGAACAACTGAAAACCGGCTCGAGCTCGGCTCGTCAGAAAGCTCGAGCTCGCGAGCTCGAGCTTGAGCTCGAAAATCTCGAGTCCGAGTTCGAGCTTTTTACGAGCCGGCTCTTCGAGCTCACGAGTCGGCTCGGCTCGTTTACACCTCTGGCAACAATTCTTGTCTAATGTCAAATTTCCAAATTCGGATTCGAACATGGTCAAAATTGGATTCCAAAAGCGATCATGAAAATACCCGCTACAGTTCGAGGACACGAATGCGCATCAAGAAACGTGAACAAAAACACTCGCTACAAAAGATACGCACATAACTAAAAGTACAAAATCATGCACAAAAGTACTCACGCAAAAGTGCATTCGCAAAAAGGATCATGAAAACACAAACTACAATCCGAGGACATTAATATAAATCAACAAACATGCACAAACACACTCTTTCAAATGGACATGCACAAACGTACATGTAAAAAAACATGCGCAAAAGTGTATTCCCGAACAACATTCTTTAAAACACATATACAACACTAGGACTTTAATACTCATAACCAAACAACAGCAAAAACACTGGATACAAAAGATAAAGTGGAGTGTAGAAATAACACTCAACGTTTACCTTAACGTGGATTTATTTATGGATTAATTTATATTTCTGTTTTAATTGGTGGATTTAGTATTCTAAAGGTACAAATTGATAATTAGGTGTCCATGAAGCAAAAATGATCAAAGAGTAAGAAAAGAGTTGCAAATAGGAAAATAAAATCAAATTAGAAGAGAGGATCCCTCAACTTCTTCGGTAGTGTCCACGAAATCGAGCATAACTTTCTCATCCGGACTCCAAATCAAATGGTTCCGGCGGCATTAGAAAGCTATTTCAGCTGGCTACAATTCCGGTCTAATGTCATATTTCCAAATCCGGACTCAAACATGGTCAAAATTGGATTCCAAAAGCGATCATGAAAATACCCGCTACAGTTCGAGGACACGAATGCGCATCAAGAAACGTGCACAAAAACACTCGCTACAAAAGATACACACATAACTAAAAGTACAAAATCATGCACAAAGGTACTCACGCAAAAGTGCATTCGCAAAAAGGATCATGAAACACAAACTACAATCCTAGGACATTAATACAAATCAACAAACATGCACAAACGTACATGTAAAAAAACATGCGCAAAAGTGCATTCCCAAACAACGTTCTTAAAAACACGAAATACAACACTAGGACTTTAATACGCATAACCAAACAACAACAAAGACACTGGATACAAAAGATACAGTGGAGTGTAGAAATAACACTCAACGTTTACACTTACGTGGATTTTTTTATAGATTAATTTACATTTCTGTTTTAATTGGTGGATTTAGTATTCTATAGGTACAAATTGATAATTAGGTGTCCATGAAGCAAAAATGATCAAAGAGTAAGAAAAGAGTTGCAATTAGGAAAATAAAATCAAATTAGAAGAGAGGATCCCTCAACATCTTCGGTAGTGTCCACGAAGTCGAGCATAAGTTTCTCATCCGGACTCAAAATCAACTGGTTCTGGCGGCATTAGAAAGCTATTTCAACTGGCTACAATTCCTGTATAATGTCAAATTTCCACATTCGGACTCAAACATGGTCAAAATTGGATTCGAAAAGTGATTATGAAAATACCCGCTGCAGTTCGAGGACACGAATGCGCATCAAGAAACTTGCACATAAACACTCGCGCAAATGTGCATTCGCAAAAAGGATCATGAAAACACAAACTACAATCCTAGGACATTAATACAAATCAACAAACATGCACAAACACACTCGCTCAAACGGACATGCACAAACGTACATGTAAAAAAACATGCGCAAAAGTGCATTCGCCACAACGTTCATAAAAACACGAAATACAACACTAGGACTTTGATACGCATAACCAAACAACAGCAAAAATACCGGATACAAAAGATACAGTGGAGTGTAGAATAACACTCAACGTTTACGTTTACGTTGATTTTTTAATGGATTAATTTATATTTTTATTTTAATTGGTGGATTTAGTATTCTATATGTACAAATTGATAATTAGGTGTCCATGAAGCAAAAATGATCAAAGAGTAAGAAAAGAGTTGCAATTAGGAAAATAAAATCAAATTAGAAGAGAGGATCCCTCAACATCTTCGGTAGTGTCCACGAAGTCGAGCATAAGTTTCTCATCCGGACTCAAAATCAACTGGTTCTGGCGGCATTAGAAAGCTATTTCAACTGGCTACAATTCCTGTATAATGTCAAATTTCCACATTCGGACTCAAACATGGTCAAAATTGGATTCGAAAAGTGATTATGAAATTACCCGCTACAGTTCGAGGACACGAATGCGCATCAAGAAACGTGCACATAAACACTCGCTACAAAAGATATGCACATAACTAAAAGTACAAAATCATGCACAAAAGTACTCACGCAAAAGTGCATTCGCAAATAGGATCATGAAAACACAAACTACAACCCGAGGACATTAATATAAATCAACAAACGTGCACAAACACACTCTCTCAAATAGACATGCACAAACGCACATATAAAAAAACATGCGCAAAAGTAAATTCCCAAACAACGTTCTTAAAAACACGAAATACAACAGTAGGACTTTAATATGCATAACCAAACAACAGCAAAAACACTGGATACAAAAGATACAGTGGAGTGTAGAAATAACACTCAACGTTTACCTTTACGTGGATTTTTTTATGGATTAATTTATATTTCTGTTTTAATTGTTGGATTTAGTATTCTATAGGTACAAATTGATAATAAGGTGTCCATGAAGTAAAAATGATCAAAGAGTAAGAAAAGAGTTGCAATTAGGAAAATAAAATCAAATTAGAAGAGAGGATCCCTCAACATCTTCGGTAGTGTCCACGAAGTCGAGCATAATTTTCTCATCCCGACTCCAAATCAACTGATTCCGGCTGCATTAGAAAGCTATTTCAGCTGGCTACAATTCCGGTCTAATGTCAAATTTCCAAATTCGGACTCGAACATGTTAAAAATTTGATTCCAAAAGCGATCATGAAAATACCCGCTACAGTTCGAGGATACGAATGCGCATCAAGAAACGTGCACAAAAACACTCGCTACAAAAGATAAGAACTTAAGTAAAAGTACAAACTCATGGACAAAAGTACTCACGCAAATGTGCATTCGCAAAAAGGATCATGAAAACACAAACTACAATCTGAGGACATTAATACAAATCAACAAACATGCACTAACACACTCTCTCAAATAGAGATGCACAAACGTACATTTAAAAAACATGCGCAAAAGTACATTCACAACAACGTTCATAAAAACACGAAATACAACACTAAGACTTTAATACGCGTAACTAAACAACAGCAAAGACACTGGATACAAAAGATATAGTGGAGTGTAGAAATAATACTCAACGTTTACGTTTACGTGGATTTTTTTGTGGATTAATTTATATTTCTGTTTTAATTGGTGGATTTAGTATTCTATAGGTACAAATAAATAATTAGGTGTCCATGAAGCAAAAATGATCAAAGAGTAAGAAAAGAGTTGCAATTAGGAAAATAAAATCAAATTAGAAGAGAGGATCCCTCAACATCTTCGGTAGTGTCCACGAAGTCAAGCATAACTTTCTCATCCGGAGTCCAAATCAACTGGTTCCGGCAGCATTAGAAAGCTATTTCAGCTGGCTACAATTCTTGTCTAATGTAAAATTTCCAAATTCGGACTCGAACATGGTCAAAATTGGATTCGAAAAAGCGATCATGAAAGTACCCGCTACAGTTCGAGGACACGAATGCGCATCAAAAAACGTGCACAAAAACACTCGCTACAAAAGATACGCACAGAAATAAAAGTACAAAATCATGCACAAAAGTACTCACGCAAAAGTGCATTCGCAAAAAGGATCTTGAAAACACAAACTACAATCCTAGGACATTAATACAAATCAATAAACATGCACAATCACAATCGCTCAAATCGACATGCACAAACGTACATGTAAAAAAACATGCGCAAAAGTGCATTCCCAAACAACGTTCTTAAAAACACGAAATACAACACTAGGACTTTAATACGCATAACCAAACAACACCAAAAACACTAGATACAAAAGATAAAGTGGAGTGTACAAGTAACACTCAATGTTTACGTTTACGTGGATTATTTTGTGGATTAATTTATATTTCTGTTTTAATTGGTGGATTTAGTATTCTATAGGTACAAATTGATAATTAGGTGCCCATGAAGCAAGAATAATCAAAGAGTAAGAAAAGAGTTGCAATTAGGAAAATAAAATCAAATTAGAAGAGAGGATCCCTCAACATCTTCAGTAGTGTCCACGAAGTCGAGCATAACTTTCTCATCCGAACTCCAAATCAACTGGTTCCAGCGGCATTAGAAAGCTATATTAGCTGGCTACATTTCCGGTCTAATGTCAAATTTCCAAATTCGGACTCGAACATGGTCAAAATTGGATTCAAAAAGCGATCATGAAAATACCCACTACAGTTCGAGGACACGAATTCGCATCAAGAAACGTGCACAAAAACACTCGCTACAAAAGATACGCACATAAGTAAAAGTACAAAATCATCCACAAAAAGTACTCACAAAAAAGTGCATTCGCAAAAAGGATCATGAAAATGTTGGGTTTCGGGCACGTGTACGCAGCGCAAAACAAAAATTTTGTGCGATTTAAACGACTTTAAACCGCATAAGCACACGCCCGATAAATTAAATCAATTAATTGCGTACCTTTGCGCTTCCAGCGAAATTAAAACAACATATATGCTAAATAATTTAACCGAATTTAAATCAATTAACATGCTCGCGTTTAAACCAATTAACATGCTTGCAACGATTAAAACGATTACACATAATCACATAAAATCATACGAAAGCAAACATGAAAAATATAGTTTAAACGTAAACGAATCGAAACTAGGGTTTCGTGTATTTACCTCTTGAAGCGTGAGGTAGGAGCGTTTAGCAAGTCGAGATTGCTACGGAAACCAATCCGTACAATCGGGGCAGCAGCGGTGCAGCGGCAGCGGCGGTGATATGGCCACGGCGGCGCGTGAATTTCACGCGCGGTCTTCCGGGGCGGCGCGTGGGGCAGCGTGTGGCTTCGGCTCGTGCGCTGCTCCTCGATTCTTTGATCTTCGGTCTTCCTCCTCTCGGATTTCACCTCGTATACTTCGATCTACTAAACACGTGGCACTAGACACGTAATAGTTAGAATTAACAGAAGAAAAAGAAAGAAGAAAAGAGTACCGAAAGGGATCGGCCAATGGATGGCCGATTCCGGCGACGGAGGAGCGGCGACGGCGCGGTGGTGGCCGCGGGGAGAGTGGCCGAGAGAGAGAGGTGGACGGCTAGGGTTAGGGTTAGGTCTTGTATCTTTGTGCAAGGCCTATAAATCAAGTATTTATAGTCCCTTGCATAAAACCCTAACGGGCTTAAGTTGGACCGGGCCCAACAGCTTAAGTTCGTTAGTACTTTTACTTGCTCGTCTCTCTTAATTCAATGATCGAAAAACTGCAACGATTACATTTTCGGAATCATTATAATTTCCTCGTCATTACGAGTGCCATCTCTCATTTTCCAACTTTCCAAAAGTGGAAACCCTAGTTCAGTGGACTTTCTAAATTTGGAAACTTCCCGATTTAGAAAGTTCACTAACACGTTCGCCTATTCTTTTCCTTTTCTTATTCTCATTCGTAATTCCAAATTACGAATGTTGGATTCAATCGTATTAACTTCCAATTATGCAAAGATAAACTATTTTATCTCTGACCGTTTATTCAAAGATCTCATGTGCACGAGCAGTGTGACCCTCGATGGTTCAGGTGTAAGCTAGCCGTGGGCCCACAACTCTTTGTGGTCAAAACTCGTCCCTTAGAGTTACGATTAAGATGAAGCTCGTTTCACCTTAATCACCCAACGAATCAAGATTGGCGTCTAGCAACTACGCGTCATGATTCCCTAGATACAAATGAAGTGCCTGCAAGAACCTTCAGATATAGTTAACGTACAGTACGGTCCCTTCGATTCATATGTCCCGATCGAACTAGAGGCATAGGTTCATCGAGACCTCTTTATATGTTCGATGACGGTGCGATCGTTCCAAGTGTTGTAATCGTCACGTGCAAGACTTAGAGAATCGAATTCTCTAATCATCACTTAGTCAGCTCTGGCCAGAGACTTAGAATGATTACAAACTATCAGAACACACAGGACATCCAAGACTATTCTAGCGATCGAATCCCCGACTACAATGCACAGACCTCCCACTAGATTTCGGACTGCACGAACACTGGCCCTTGGGATGGTCCTCGGTGGAACTCAGAGACAGGTCACGATACAGCTGGTCCTCTAGTGAAGTCACGGTGATGTCTAGGTCATAAGGACTAATGGTGTACAACTATACCATAGATATCTCTACTCGATTATTGGGAACCACTTAGAGATTTCTAGGGTGAGGGAGTTCAGTGAACTCGTCAACTTACGAGCACCCACTTATGCATGCCGATATCACAATACCGTTTACTGATGAGATGCAGTACACATACACTAAGTGCTAGTCTTCTAATGGGAAAGGCCGATATCCTCATTGGTGGCGTAACCCTTCGACTAGGAACACGTTTAACAGTTATAATACTTAAGTAAATATCTCACGATCCTAACGATCAATTACTAGTACTTGTAATAACTGTAAGGACTATATCTATGCTTGTGACAAAGGGACAAAGATATAGAATGCCAAGGTGTTTTATCATTAATACGAATAAAGGTTCGTTTATTACCATAATAAATACGAAAGACCACAGCCACAAGTTGGCTTGTTGGTCACCTACTCTAACAATCTCCCACTTGACCTAAAGCCAACTACCCATGAATCGCAATCCCATCATCTCTCGATGTTTCTCATGGACCGATCTCGGTAAAGGCTTCGTAAAGGGGTCTGCAACGTTCTCTTCCGAGGTGACTCGTTCTACTTTAACTTCACTTCTATCAATGATCTCTCGGATCACATGATACTTTTTCAAAATATGCTTCGACTTCTGATGAGATCTCGGCTCCCTAGCTTGCGCCAAGGCTCCGGTGTTATCACAGTACAACGTTACTGGATCACTAGCACAAGGAACGACACCCAACTCTTGGATGAACTTCCTAATCCAAGTCCCATCTTTTGCAGCTTCAAACGCTGCAATGTATTCCGCTTCGGTAGTGGAATCGGCCGTCGTGCTTTGCTTGGAACTCTTCCAACACACGGCACCACCCTTAAGCGTGAATATAAATCCAGAGTTCGACTTTGAGTCGTCCACATCCGATTGAAAACTAGATTCGGTAAAACCCTATAATTTTGATTCGGCACCCCCATAAACCAAAAATATATCCTTATTCCTTCGTAAGTACTTGAGGATATCTTTCACGGCTTTCCAGTGAGCCGGGCCGGGGTTAGACTGATATCTGCTTGTGACACTCACAGCATACGCAATATCGGGTCTCGTACATAGCATGCCATACATTATGCTTCATATTGCAGAAGCATAAGGCATCCATCTCATCTCCTCGATTTCACTAGGTGTTTGCGGACACATAGATTTCGAGAGACGAACCCCATGGGACATTGGCAAGAATTCCTTCTTGGATTCTTCCATGCTAAACCGTTTCATAACGGTGTCTATGTACAGGCTTTGGGATAAGCCAAGCATCTTTCTCGCTCTATCTCTATAGATGCGTATTCCTAATACATAAGATGCTTCTCCCAAATCCTTCATTGAGAAACGTGTGGACAACCATGCTTTCGTTTGCTGCAACATTCCTACGTCATTCCCAATGAGTAGAATGTCATCAACGTAAGGCACTAAAAATATCACTGCCCTCCCACTAACCTTCTTGTATACACAAGGTTCCTCCGGATTCTTCTCAAAATCAAACTCTTTGATAGTTGAGTCAAATCTAATGTTCCAACTTCGGGATGCTTGTTTCAATCCATAAATGGATCGCTGGAGCTTGCAAACCTTTTGCTCACTTCCAGAAGATATGAAGCCTTCCGGCTGCGCCATGTAAATTTCTTCCTCAATATCTCCATTAAGGAAGGCGGTCTTCACATCCATTTGCCATATCTCGTAGTCGTACCACGCAGCTAAGGCTAGCAAAATCCTAATGGACTTCAGCATCGCGACTGGCGAAAAGGTTTCCTCATAGTCAACGCCTTGCCTTTGAGTGTATCCTTTCGCTACCAATCTAGCTTTATAGGTAGATACCTTTCCATCCACTCCAATTTTCTTCTTATATATCCACTTGCAGCCAATAGGAACAATTCCCTTAGGTGGATCTACCAAGGTCCACACCTTGTTGGAGTACATGGAGTCCATTTCGGATTTCATGGCAGTTAGCCAATGTCCCATGTCCGCATCCGATACGGCCTCATTGTATATTCTTGGATCTTGTCCAAGATCAACATGATCTTCATCATTCTCGAGGAGGAATAACCTATCCGGCATTTTCCGAACTCTTTCGGATCTACATACCGTAGGTTCAGGAGGTATATTAGTGGATTGTTGTATTGGTTCGATTACTTGTTCTTGCGCTTGAACTTCACTTCGTGGTTCTTCAACTACTTCAAGTTCTATCATGCTGCCTTTTCTATCGGATAGAAACTCCCTTTCCAAAAAGGTGGCATTTCTTGAAACAAACGTCTTTGCTTCCTTGTCATAATAGAATTCGTATCCCATTGAATCTTCGGGATACCCCACAAAATAGCACAAGTCGGATTTACTATCCAACTTATCTCCCACTAATCGCTTCACATAAGCGGGAAAACCCCATATCCTAATATGTTTGTAGTTGGGTTTCCGGGAATGCCAAAGTTCTTTATCATTAATATCTCACAACGTTTTGCTGAATTTCGCCTTAGGGGACCCCACTACCTTCACCCACTTCGATCTTGCTGTTTGGAAAGGGAACTCTTTCCTTTCTCTTCTTTTGGGGAGAACTATTCTTTCCAGAAGTAACAGCAATGAGAACAGACTTCTCTTTCTTAATGGTGGACTCGAAACTGACCAACATGTTCATTAACTAATCCAAGGGAGGATCTAGTTTGTTCATGTTGAAGTTCACTATGAACAATTCATAGGAACTAGGAAGAGACAATAGGATCAAATCCAACGAGAGCTCGGCCGGGAGGGTGACATCGAGATGCACTAGCTTTTCAAGGAGAGTGATCATTTTGAGACAGTGCTCGTGGACCGAAGTCCCTTCGCGCAGTCTCGCTGTGATCAACTCCTTTGTAGCAGCGTACCTCGATGCCCTAATATTCTCACTATACATGCTATCGAGATGAGCCTTTATATCGAAAGCATGCATGTGAGACTCATATTTCCTCGCAAGCGCGGGCTCCATGGCGGCTATCATATAGCACCTAGCATGTGTGTCATCTTTCTTCCATGCTTCATAAGTTTCCTTTTCAGCATCAGTCGATGTGGCAGGTATAGTGGCGGGAAGTCTCTCGTTCAAAACATAGAGACGCCCCTCAACGGTTAGCACAAGCTTAAGACTACGCAACCAATCTAGGTAATTAGGGCCATTGAGTTTATTGTCGAGGATTGACATTATGGGATTCTTAGACATGATTATCTGAGAGGTATAGAGAAGAGGATTATTAGAGATTCGCGTTAAATGATTGTTACAATTAAATGTTTGGCCTTGTGTTATTTAATTGTTCTCCCACTAATTTTATCGAGTTCCACTTCCCTCTAGTAGACAAACGAGAAAACTGATTTTTCTTAATGGGCTTTAGGTCCAATAGACAAATATAACCCGTAGTTAATCTAGCCCGATTATATTTGCCCAAAGGTATATCACAATCAATCATATCCACAATATGACCCTAAATTAATTTTCCTCACACTTGATAATGACCTAAGTTAATCTCGCGAATATCAAAATCGTCGTGTGTCAAGTCTAACCTACCAATCAAAGATGCTCATAGAACTTGATTATGCCAAACTAATGCAGTCCCTAGTTAATCTAGCCGACCACGTTAATCCAACATAACCCTTTTCTATGGCTACCTTCATCGTTATGGCAATTGAATTACAGCTTACTCTACCACAGCACTCCCCGCTAACACGGCTTACTGCACTATAGTAAAGGGCTACACATAATCCAACCGTTGGCAGAAGGAAAGAAATAACTCAACAGATTGGGTTTTTCTTTATAGCTTGAAATGATTCTTAATTAAATTAAGAATGAGGGATTTTTATTAAAATGTTTTATCTCATCAGAAGGTTCGGATTGGTCTATGTGATTCCTACATCTATGTTCTCTAAAGGTATATGGAAGCGCATATTGTCCTAAGAGGAACATACGACCTAATTTCATAATTAATTACATTAATTAATTATCGAGTTTTCAAAATAATTATAGAACCTCAACTAACATAAATCAATCAAATAATGTTGAGGTACTATTAATTAATTTGAAGTATAATCAATATTATACGTGTGTTCTATTAATTGAAATCAATTTAACAATTTAAATTAATTAATTAATCTAACACATATTTACTAAAATAGATGATTGTCGATCCAATTATCTAATTGGGATTAATTGAAAATAATTTTCCAAAAATTAAAATCAATTTGTTTTAAGTTTAATTTTAGAAATCTGAAATTTTTTTTTATTTTTTTTTTTTTATTTTTTTTTTTTTCAGTGAACCGGTTCGGCCGACCGGTCTGACCGGTTCGGACCGAAACGGTCCGGTTCTGTCCGGTCCAGCTGACCCAAATCAGTGGGCCGGGTCAGTCGGACCGGGAACCGGTCTGACCGACCCGAATCCACGTGGATTCGGTCAACTAAATCGCACACAACCATCGAACCGGCCGGTTCGACCGGTTCGATCCGAACAATTAAAAACCGATGTTTTAAAAATAATTTCAGATCCGATTTTCCATTTTTAAACAATTTTAAAGCTGGAAAAATTCTAAACAATATTTCAAAAATATTTTAAACTTACGAAAACTCCCAATTACATAATACAACAATCACTACTTTAATAAATCGAACATGCATAAAATCATAGAATATTATAACGCAATTAATTGCGCAACGAGCTCTGATACCACTGTTGGGTTTCGGGCACGTGTACGCAGCGGAAAACAAAAATTTTGTGCGATTTAAACGACTTTAAAGCACATAAGCACACGCCCGATAAATTAAATCAATTAATTGCGTACCTTTGCGCTTCCAGCGAAATTAAAACAACATACATGCTAAATAATTTAACCGAATTTAAATCAATTAACATGCTCGCGTTTAAACCAATTAACATGCTTGCAACGATTAAAACGATTACACATAATCACATAAAATCATACGAAAGCAAACATGAAAAATATAGTTTAAACGTAAACGAATCGAAACTAGGGTTTCGTGTATTTACCTCTTGAAGCGTGAGGTAGGAGCGTTTAGCAAGTCGAGATTGCTATGGAAACCAATCCGTACAATCGGGGCAGCAGCGGTGCAGCGGCAGCGGCGGTGAGATGGCCACGGCGGCGCGTGAATTTCACGCGCGGTCTTCCGGGGCGGCGCGTGGGGCAGCGTGTGGCTTCGGCTCGTGCGCTGCTCCTCGATTCTTCGATCTTCGGTCTTCCTCCTCTCGGATTTCACCTCGTATACTTCGATCTACTAAACACGTGGCACTAGACACGTAATAGTTAGAATTAACGGAAGAAAAAGAAAGAAGAAAAGAGTACCGAAAGGGATCGGCCAATGGATGGCCGATTCCGGCGACGGAGGAGCGGCGACGGCGCGGTGGTGGCCGCGGGGAGAGTGGCCAAGAGAGAGAGGTGGACGGCTAGGGTTAGGGTTAGGTCTTGTATCTTTGTGCAAGGCCTATAAATCAAGTATTTATAGTCCCTTGCATAAAACCCTAACGGGCTTAAGTTGGACCGGGCCCAACAGCTTAAGTCCGTTAGTACTTTTACTTGCTCGTCTCTCTTAATTCAATGATCGAAAAACTGCAACGATTACATTTTCGGAATCATTATAATTTCCTCGTCATTACGAGTGCCATCTCTCATTTTCCAACTTTCCAAAAGTGGAAACCCTAGTTCAATGGACTTTCTAAATTTGGAAACTTCCCGATTTAGAAAGTTCACTAACACGTTCGCCTATTCTTTTCCTTTTCTTATTCTCATTTGTAATTCCAAATTATGAATGTTGGATTCAATCGTATTGACTTCCAATTATGCAAAGATAAACTATTTTATCTCTGACCGTTTATTCAAAGATCTCATGTGCACGAGCAGTGTGACCCTCGATGGTTCAGGTGTAAGCTAGCCGTGGGCCCACAACTCTTTGTGGTCAAAACTCGTCCCTTAGAGTTACGATTAAGATGAAGCTCGTTTCACCTTAATCACCCAACGAATCAAGATTGGCGTCTAGCAACTACGCGTCATGATTCCCTAGATACAAATGAAGTGCCTGCAAGAACCTTCAGATATAGTTAACGTACAGTACGGTCCCTTCGATTCATATGTCCCGATCGAACTAGAGGCATTGGTTCATCGAGACCTCTTTATATGTTCGATGACGGTGCGATCGTTCCAAGTGTTGTAATCGTCACGTGCAAGACTTAGAGAATCGAATTCTCTAATCATCACTTAGTCAGCTCTGGCCAGAGACTTAGAATGATTACAAACTATCAGAACACACAGGACATCCAAGACTATTCTAGCGATCGAATCCCCGACTACAATGCACAGACCTCCCACTAGATTTCGGATTGCACGAACACTGGCCCTTGGGATGGTCCTCGGTGGAACTCAGAGACAGGTCACGATACAGCTGGTCCTCTAGTGAAGTCACGGTGATGTCTAGGTCATAAGGACTAATGGTGTACAACTATACCATAGATATCTCTACTCGATTATTAGGAACCACTTAGAGATTTCTAGGGTGAGGGAGTTCAGTGAACTCGTCAACTTACGAGCACCCACTTATGCATGCCGATATCACAATACCGTTTACTGATGAGATGCAGTACACAGACACTAAGTGCTAGTCTTCTAATGGGAAAGGCCGATATCCTCATTGGTGGCGTAACCCTTCGACTAGGAACACGTTTAACAGTTATAATACTTAAGTAAATATCTCACGATCCTAACGATCAATTACTAGTACTTGTAATAACTGTAAGGACTATATCTATGCTTGTGACAAAGGGACAAAGATATAGAATGCCAAGGTGTTTTATCATTAATACGAATAAAGGTTCGTTTATTACCATAATAAATACGAAAGACCACAGCCACAAGTTGGCTTGTTGGTCACCTACTCTAACAGAAAACACAAACTACAATCCGAGGACATTAATACAAATCAACAAACAGGCACTAACACTCTCTCTCAAATAGACATGCACAAACGTACATGTAAAAGAACATGCGCAAAAGTGCCATCCCAAACAACGTTCTTAAAAACACGATATACAACACTAGGACTTTAATAGGCATAACCAAACCACAACAAAAACTATTTCAGCTGGCTAAAAATCCGGTCTAATGTCAAATTTCCGAATTCGGACTCGAACATAATCAAAATTGGATTCCAAAAGCGATCATGAAAATACCCGCTACAGTTCGAGGACACGAATGCGCATCAAGAAAAGTGCACAAAAACACTCGCTACAAAAGATACACACATAACTAAAAGTACAAAATCATGCACAAAAGTACTCACGCAAAAGTGCATTCGCAAAAAGGATCATGAAAACACAAACTACAATCCTTGGACATTAATACAAATCAATAAACATGCACAAACACAATCGCTCAAATCGACATGCACAAATGTACATGTAAAAAAACATGCGCAAAAGTGCATTCCCAAACAACGTTCTTAAAAACACGAAATACAACACTAGGACTTTCATACGCATAACCAAACAACACCAAAAACACTGGATACAAAAGAGAAAGTGGAGTGTACAAATAACACTCAATGTTTACGTTTACGTGGATTATTTTGTGGATTAATTTATATTTCTGTTTTAATTGGTGGATTTAGTATTCCATAGCTACAAATTGTTAATTAGGTGTCCATGAAGCAAAAATGATCAAAGAGTAAGAAAAGTGTTGCAATTAGGAAAATAAAATCAAATTAGAAAAGAGGATCCCTCAACATCTTCAGTAGTGTCCACGAAGTCGAGCATAACTTTCTCATCCGGAATCCATATCAACTGGTTCCGGCGGCATTAGAAAGCTATTTCCGCTAGCTACAATTCATGTCTCATGTCAAATTTCCAAATTCGGACTCGAACATGGTCAAAATTGGATTCCAAAAGCGATCATGAAAATACCCGCTACAGTTCGAGGACACGAATGTGCATCAAGAAACGTGCACAAAATCATGCACAAAAGTTCTCACGCAAATGTGCATTGGCAAAAAGGATCATGAAAACACAAACTACAATCCTAGGACATTAATACAAATAACCAAACATGCAAAAACACACTCGCTCAAATGGACATACACAAACGTATATGTAAAAAAACATGCGCACAAGTGCATTCGCAACAACGTTCTTAAAAACATGAAATACAACACTAGGAGTTTAATACGCATAATCAAACAACAACAAAAACACTGGATACAAAAGATACAGTGGAGTGTAGAAATAACACTCAAGGTTTACGTTTAAGTGGATTTTTTTATGGATTAATTTATATTTCTATTTTAATTGGTGGATTTAGTATTCTATAGGTACAAATTGATGATTAGGTGTCCATGAAGCAAAAATGATCAAAGAGTAAGAAAAGAGTTGCAATTAGGAAAATAAAATCAAATTAGAAGAGAGGATCCCTCAACATCTTCGGTAGTGTCCACGAAATCGAGCATAACTTTGTCATCCGGTCTCCAAATGAACTGGTTCCGGCGGCATAAGAAAGCTCTTTCAGATGGCTACAATTCGTGTCCAATGTCAAATTTCTACATTCGAACTCGAACATGGTCAAAATTGGATTCCAAAAGCGATCATAAAAATACCCGCTACAGTCCGAGGACACGAATGCGCATCAAGAAACGTGTACAAAAACACTCGCTACAAAAGATACGCACATAACTAAAAGTACAAAATCATGCAGAAAAGTACTCACGCGAAACTGCATTCGCAAAAAGGATCATGAAAACAGAAACTACAATCCGAGGACATTAATATAAATCAACAAACACACTCTCTCAAATGGACATTGATACGATCCATCCAATTACGCGAGGTAGTGCCGAGCTGGATGAAGGAGTTGATGACTTGGACGAGCTGCATGTGCCAAGAGGACCGATTACCCGAGCTCGGGCTTAGCTCATTGAAGCAGCCATGCTTATGTTAGTAGAACACGAGCTCCAAAAGGAAGAATTGACGAAGTCTAGTTTGATCCCAGCTGAGCTTAATTGGAGCGAATTATCGGGCCAGATTGTGAAGCAAGCCGAGCTCAAGGACTTGAGCCCGTCTAGTCATCCAGCCGAAGAAGACGTGACTTGGAAAGGATGATTATTATTAATTTTCGTATTTTATTATTGGACAATTTATTTCTTGTTATTTAGAGTCTGATTTGGACTAGATTTAGTTTATTTCGTTATTTCCTTATAATATATAAGTTAGGATTTATTTTCCTTGTTAGATTAGGTCTCTTTGACACTTATAAATAGGTTGTTTTAGGTCATTGTTGTTTCGACGTTTTTAAGTATTATTTTGAGAGATTAAAATTCTCCTTCGTTGTTCTTCAACAACTCTTCGGGATATTTTGCGAGTGGATTCTTGTGAATTATTCTTAGCACTATAGTATTGGTTTCTGATTCATTATAATCACGGGGTCAATACTTCACCCTTGATTATATTGGTTTCTAGCTCTCTATAGCTACGGGGTCAATATTCCGAATTCCGCCAATCGAATCCTTATTTTTTGGACGTTCCGTTCTTGCTTCCGCATAAGATTATTGGGTCCCGTAACAAGTTTTACGGGGTTCGTATCAGTTGGTAACCAGAGCCAATTTCCAAGAAAAGGTTTCACCTATCCTTTTTTTTAGTGTCTTTGTTTTGTTTTCGTTCTTCGATTATTCTCGTCTTCTCTATCTCATCTTTTGTTGAATTGTGTTGTCTAGAGTTTTCGTCAAAAAAAAATAAAACAAAATTCGAATTTTGCTTTTCTTTAAAGTTACTTCCAGCCCACGTTAGGTTTTGTTGGTAAAAAAAAAAAAAAAAAAAAAGAAAACAAGAAGAAGAAGCAAAATTCGAAATCCAACCAAGGAAAATTCCTTGTAAGGAGTTTTAATAGATTTGGGCAACACAAATAGAGTTTTAATAGACTTGGCAACTCCTTGAATTTCTTGTTTCCATGTGTACCTTTCTCCTAATTCAATTCCACGTTGTTTCTTTGTTTCCTATTCCGTTTGTTTCCTTTTACCATTAAATTCGAAATTCCTTTTATTTGCCTACACATAATTTCTAAATTGATAAAATACTATTTTGCTTTGAATAAAAAAACGAAAATTCACTTAATATTTTCTCGATTAGTTTATTTAGAACTTCGAAGGGAGTTTACGAGTGGAAAAAGGCAAGAGAGTGTGAGATCAAAAGAGGGTAAAATCCTAATTGTGTGAAACACGAGTGAATTGAATGAACATCATATTGAGTGATACACGTGAGGGAGTGGAGAGGAAAATCTTTTTTTTTTTTTTTGTTTTTTCTTTAACAATATTTTGCAGTTCAAACATCATGTCAAGGAATGGGAGTGGTGATGAAAAGGGCGAAACCACGGAGCAGCACTTCCAACGTCTGCATATAACCCTTCAAAGGATGCGAAATCAAATTGATGAGTTGAGTAGGGTAAGACCTGCACCGGTGCCACAACTGCGGCCACCTATTCGTCAACCTGTTGTTCGCCAACGTGACGAATTGGAGTTCGATGAACAATTCTTCGATGAAGAATCTGAGGCAGAGTCTAATACTTCTAGATGATGGCATAGAGGACGAGGGAACAGAGGTGGCAGATTTGACATACCAAGGCGAGGTAATGTGGGACAAGAAATAGATGAAGTTGATCGAAACCTCAGCTCGATCAAATTGAGTATACCGTCTTTCCAAGGGAAGAGTGATCCCGAGGCATACATAGAATGGGAAAGAAAGGTTGAGCTCGTTTTCGATTGCCACAATTATTCCGAGGAAAAGAAGGTGAAGCTTGCAGCTGTAGCATGCACCGATTATGCTATCATTTGGTGGGATCAATTGGTAGTGACTAGACACAGAACCGGCGAACCACCAATTGTCGATTGGGAGTCTATGAAGGCACTTATGAGACGGAGGTTCGTGCCCTCACATTATTATAGAGACTTACATCTAAAATTGCAAAGCTTGAAGCAAGGTACTAAATCAGTCGAGGAGTACCATAAGGAGATGGAGATTGCAATGATTCGAGCCAATATTGAGGAGGACCGAGAGGCCACGATGGCAAGACTTATTTGCGGGCTGAACCAGGAGATCGCTAATGTAGTGGAGTTGCAGCACTACGTTGAGATTTAGGAGGTTGTTCATATGGCCATGAAAGTTGAGAGGCAGCTTAAGCGAGGAGGGAGAACTACAGCTCGAGCCGAGGTATCAAGCTAGAAACCGCGATGGAATCCTACTTCGAAACCCGAGGAGAAATCGACAACAAAACCTTCTAATGAAAATCCAATCAACCGAGCACCACTTGAGAGAGGTAGTAATTCGTCACAACCACAACGAACACGTGATATTAAATGCCATAGATGTCATGGAGCAGGTCATATCGCCATGGAATGCCCTAACCGGCGAGCAATGATTTTATTGGATAATGGTGAGCTGGAGTCCGAGGAAGAGGAAGAGTCAGCTTCAAAAACAACACCTCTTGAAGGTGACGTGATACAAGATGTTGATGGGCTCGCACTTGTTGTACTTCGAACTCTTCACGTGCAAGCTGAAGAAGATGGTGATGTAATACAGCGAGAGAACATCTTCTATACACGCTGCCATGTTCAAAACCGAGTATGTGGATTGATAATTGATGGAGGAAGTTGCGTGAATGTAGCGAGCAAGCTAATGGTAGACAAGCTAGGGCTGCAAGTCACCAAACATCCGAGACCTTACAAACTTCAGTGGCTGAATGAAAGTGGCGAGTTGAGAGTGGCGAAACAAGTACTGATTTCCTTTAGTATTGGACAATACAAAGATGAGGTGATGTGTGATGTTGTGCCCATGCAAGCAAGTCATATCTTACTTGGGCGACCTTGGCAATTTGATCGACGAACAGTCCATGGTGGTTACAAAAATCGCTACACTTTTACTAAGGATGGCAGGCCAATCACACTTGCACCTTTACCACCTCGTCAGGTGTTTGAGGAGCAAAATCATATTAAGAAGTCCATCGCTGCAAGTTCAAAAAAAAAATGAGAATGAACGTGTTAGTAGTAGTGGAGAGGTAAAACAAGAGAGTTTAGCCGAAGTGAGAAAAGAAAAGGAGAGTGCAGACTTAATAAAGAGAGATGAGAGAAAAGTGAGCTTTTATGCAAAAGAAAGAGAGATTAAGAGTGCATGTAAGGGTGAAAGTACAATGATATTGTTAGTGTTTAGGGAGTCCTATTTTTCTAATGCTAACCTTAATTCTTCTTTGCCTAGTATTGTTATTTCTCTTTTGCAGGAGTTTGATGATGTCTTTCCGAACGAGATGCCAACGGGGTTGCCACCAATTCGAGGGATCGAGCACCAAATTGATTTTATTCCAGGGTCCCAAATTCCAAATAGACCAGCTTACCGAAGTAGTCCCGAGGAGATGAAGGAGTTACAACGGCAAGTGGACGACATGTTAGCTAAAGGACATGTTCGAGAAAGCATGAGTCCTTGTGCAGTGCCGGTTTTACTAGTACCAAAGAAGGATGGGAGTTGGAGAATGTGTGTTGATTGTCGAGCCATCAACAAAATTACGGTAAAGTATCGACACCCCATTCCTCGATTAGATGACATGTTAGATGAACTACATGGTTCCATTATCTTCTCTAAAATTGATTTGAAAAGTGGTTATCACCAAATTCGCATGAAAGAGGGAGATGAGTGGAAAACTGCATTTAAAACTAACCACGGATTGTATGAATGGTTAGTGATGCCTTTTGGTTTAACTAATGCACCAAGAACGTTTATGCGACTTATGAATCATGTTCCGCGATCTTACATAGGAAAGTTTGTTGTTGTTTACTTTGATGATATCTTAGTATATAGCAATAATTTTCATGATCATGTTGAGCATTTAAGGAGTGTCTTGGAGTCCTTACGGCGAGAACAATTATATGCTAATTTAAAGAAATGGGATTTCTGCCTAGATAGGACAGTTTTCCTTGGTTTTGTTGTGAGTTCTAGGGGCGTTGAAGTGGACGAGGAAAAGGTTAAGGCAATTCGTGAATGGCGAACACCCAAGAACGCATCCGAGCTGCGAAGCTTCCATGGCCTAGCGGGATTCTATAGGAGATTCGTACCGAACTTCAGCACAATTGCAGCCCCTTTGACCGAGGTGATCAAGAGGTGGTTGGCTTCAAGTGGGGCGAGGCGCAAGAGAATGCATTTCACACTTTGAAAGATAAGCTAAGTTCCGCTCCTTAATTACTTTTACCAGACTTTTCTAAAACTTTTGAAATCAAATGTGATGCTTCTGGAATTGGTATTGGTGCAGTGCTTATGCAAGAAAAGTGACCTATCGCTTATTTCAGCGAGAAGCTCAATGGCGCAGCCTTGAAATACTCGACCTATGACAAAGAGCTCTACGCGTTGGTGCGAGCTTTGGAGACTTGGCAACATTACTTGTGGTCTAAGGAATTTGTTATACACACAAATCACAAATCGCTAAAGCATCTTAAGGGCCAAGGCAAGCTGAACCGAAGACATGCTCGGTGGGTGGAGTTTGTCGAGATGTTTCCTTTTGTGATACAGTACAGACAAGGTAAAGATAATGTCGTAGTTGATGCACTATCTCGCAAGTATGTTCTCGTGTCGACCCTTAGTTCTAAATTCTTAGGTTTTGAGCATGTTAAGGAGCTGTACGTGAACGATCATGATTTTGCTACTATATTTGCTGCATGTCAAAAAGGAACTTTTGAAAAATTGTACAAGCATGATGATTATTTGTTTAGGGAAAACAAACTTTGCATGCCTAATTGTTCGCTTCGTGAATTACTTGTGCGAGAATCACATGGAGGTGGTTTAATGGGACATTTTGGTGTTTCTAAAACATTAAATATTTTAAAAGAACATTTCTTTTGGGCGCGTATGAAGCGAGATGTTGAGAGGATTTGTTCGAAGTGTCTAACATGTAGGCGAGCTAAATCTAGGGTTAAACCACATGGATTATATATGCCATTACCTGTTCCTACTCACCCTTGGACCGATGTATCAATGGATTTTGTTTGAGGGTTCCCGAGGTCTAGTAAAGGTCAAGATGCTGTTTTGGTAGTGGTAGATCGTTTTTCTAAAATGGCACACTTCATTCCATGTCATAAAACTGATGATGCTACGCATGTAACAAATTTATTCTTTAGCGAAGTAGTGCGATTGCATGGGATACCTCGTACTATTGTTAGTGATTGGGATGTTAAATTCCTTAGTCATTTTTGGCGTGTTTTGTGGGGTAAGTTAGGTACGACTTTACTCTTTTCTACTACTTGTCATCCATAAACCGATGGTCAAACCGAGGTAGTTAATCGAACTTTAGGTATGTTATTGCGAGCTGTTCTTAAAAGAAACCTAAAGTCATGGGAGGAATGTATTCCTTTTATTGAGTTCGCGTAAAATAGATCTGTGCATTCTTCTACGAAGTTTTCACCTTTTGAGATTGTTTATGGTTTTAATCCGCTAACTCCTTTGGATTTGTTGCCTTTACCTGTTAATGAGATTTCTAGTCTAGATGGGAACCGTAAGGCTCAGTTAGTGAAGAAAATCCATGAAGAAGCATGCGAGCACATTGTGAGAAGGAATGACCAAGTTGCGAACCGAGCTAATAAGGGGCGAAAGCACCTTACCTTTCAGCAAGGAGATTGGGTTTGGGTTCATTTTCGAAATGAAAGGTTTCCCAATCAGCGAAGTTCAAAACTTAAGCCACGGGGAGATGGACCTTTCCAGGTGCTGGAAAAGATTAACGATAATGCCTATAAGATCGACCTTCCAAGTGAGTATCAAGTTAGTTCGACATTTAATGTTTCTGACCTATCTCCGTTTGATGTAGGTTCAGATTCGAGGACGAATCATTTTCAAGAGGGGGAGGATGATACGATCCATCCAATTACGCGAGGTAGTGCCGAGCTGGATGAAGGAGTTGATGACTTGGATGAGCTGCATGTTCCAAGAGGACCGATTACCCGAGCTCGGGCCAAGCGCATTGAAGCAGCCATGCTTAACTTAGTAGAACACGAGCTCCAAAAGGAAGAATTGACGAAGTCTAGTTTGATCTCAGCTGAGCTTAATTGGAGCGAATTATCGGGCCAGATTGTGAAGCAAGCCGAGCTCAAGGACTTGAGCCCGTCTAGTCATCCAGCCGAAGAAGACGTGACATGGAAAGGATGATTATTATTAATTTTCGTATTTTATTATTGGACAATTTATTTATTGTTATTTAGAGTCTGATTTTGACTAGATTTAGTTTATTTCGTTATTTCCTTATAATGGATAAGTTAGGATTTATTTTCCTTGTTAGATTAGGTCTCTTTGATACTTGTAAATAGGTTGTTTTAGGTCATTATTATTTGGACGTTTTTAAGTATTATTTAGAGAGATTAAAATTCTCCTTCGTTGTTCTTCAACAAGTCTTCGGGATATTTTGCGAGTGGATACTTGTGAATTATTCTTAGAACTATAGTATTGGTTTCTGATTCATTATAATCACGTGTTCAATACTTCCACCTTGATAATATTGGTTTCTAGCTCTCTATAGCTACGGGGTCAATATTCTGAATTCCGCCAATCGAATCCTTTATTTTTTGGACGTTCCGTTCTTGCTTCCGCATAAGATTATTGGGTCCCGTAACAAGTTCTACGGGGTTCGTATCAGACATGCACAAACGTACATGTAAAAGAAAATGCGCAAAAGTGCATTCCCAAACAACGTTCTTAAAAACACGATATACAACACTAGGACTTTAATACGCATAACCAAACAACAGCAAAAACACTGGATACAAAAGATACAGTGGAGTGTAGAAATAACACTCAACGATTACGTTTACGTGGATTTTTTTATGGATTAATTTATATTTCTTTTTTAATTGGTGGATTTAGTATTCTATAGGTACAAATTGATAATTAGGTGTGTTAGAGTAGGTGACCAACAAGCCAACATGTGGCTGTGGTCTTTCGTATTTATTATTGTAATAAACGAACCTTTATTCGTATTAATGGTAAAACAACTTGGCATTCTATATCTTTGTCCCTTTGTCACAAGCATAGATATAGTCCTTACAGTTATTACAAGTACTAGTAATTGATCGTTAGGATTGTGAGATATTTACTTAAGTATTATAACTGTTAAACGTGTTCCTATTCGAAGGGTTACGCCAGCAATGAGGATATCGGCCTTTCCCATTAAGAGACTAGCACTTAGTGTATGTGTACTGCATCTCATCAGTAAACGGTATTGTGATATCGGCATGCATAAGTGGGTGCTCGTAAGTTGACGAGTTCACTGAACTCCCTCACTCTACAAATCTCTAAGTGGTTCCCAATAATCGAGTAGAGATATTTATGGTATAGTTGTACACCATTAGTTCTTATGACCTAGACATCACCGTGACTTCACTAGAGGACCAGCTGTATCGTGACCTGTCCCTGAGTTCCACCGAGGACCATCCCAAGGGCCAGTATTCGTGCAGTTCGAAATCTAGTGGGAGGTCTGTGCATTGTAGTCGGGGATTCGATCGCTAGAATAGTCTTGGATGTCATGTGTGTTCTGAAAGTTTGTAATCATTCTAAGTCTCTGACCAGAGCTGACTAAGTGATGATTAGAGAATTCGATTCTCTAAGTCATGCACGTGACGATTACAACACTTAGAACGATCGCACCGTCACTGAACATATAAAGAGGTCTCGACGAACCAATGACTGTAGTTCAATCGAGACATATGTATCGAAGGGACCGTACTGTACGTTAACTATATCTGAAGGTTCTTGCAGGCACTTCATTTGTATCTAGGGAATCATGACGCGTAGTTGCTAGACACCAATCTTGATTCGTTGGGTGATTAAGGTCAAACGAGCTTCATCTTAATCGTAACTCTAAGGGACAAGTTTTGACCACAAAGGGTTGTGGGCCCACAACTAGCTTACACCTGAACCATCGAGGGTCACACTGCTCGTGCACATGAGATCTTTGAATAAACGGTCAGAGATAAAATAGTTTATCTTTGCATGATTGGAAGTCAATATGATTGGGTCCAACATTCGTAATTTGGAATTATGAATGAGAATAAGAAAAGGAAAAGAATAGGCGAACATCTTAGTGGACTTTCTAAATCGGGAAGTTTCCAAATTTAGAAAGTGCACTGATTTAGGGTTTCCACTTTTGGAAAGTTGGAAATTGAGAGTTGGCACTCATAATGACGAGGACTTTATAATGATTCCGAAAATGTAATCGTTGCAATTTTTCAGTCATTGAATTGAGAGAGACGAGCAAGTAAAAGTACTAGCGAACTTAAGCTGTTGGGCCCAGTCCAACTTAAGCCCGCTAGGGTTTTATGCAAGGCACTATAAATACAAGATTTATAGGCCTTGCACAAATATACAAGACCTAACAAAACCCTAGCCGCTCACACCTCTCTCATGGCCAATCTCATCCCGCGGCCACCACCGCGTCGTCACCGGAAATTCGCCGGAATCGGCCATCCGTTGGTCGATTCTTTTCGGTATTCCTTTCCTTCTTTCTTTTCTTCCGTTTTTCTGACTATCACGTGTCTACTGCCACGTGTTTAGTAGATCGAAGTATACAAGGTGAAATCCGAGATGAGGAAGATCGAAGATCGACGAATCGAGGAGCAGCATACGAGCCGAAGCCGCACGCATCCCCACGCACCGCCCGAAGACCGCGCGTGAGTTACACGCGCCGCCACGGCCCGTCTCGCCATTGCTGCCGCTCCACCGCTGCTGCCCTGATTGTACGGATTGGTTTCCGTAGTAATCTCGTCTTGCTAAGGGCGCCAACCACACGCTTCAAGAGGTAAAGTTTCGAAACCGTTATCGTTAGATTCGATTAGGTTTAAATTGATAATACATGTTCGTTTTGTATGATTTTATGAGCTTATGTGAAATCGTATTTTTATTGCGAGCATGTTATTTGATTTAAAAGCAAGCATGTTAATTGATTTAAATTCAGTTAAACAATTTACCATGTATGTTGTTTTTAAATTCGCTGGAAGCGCAAAGGTACGCAATTGATTGATTTAATTTATCGGGTATATGTTTATGTGCTTTTAAGTTGTTTAAATCGCATAAAATTTTTGTTTTCCGCTGCGTACACGTGCCTGAAACCCAACAAGGTGTCCATGAAGCAAAAATGATCAAAGAGTAAGAAAAGAGTTGCAATTTGGAAAATAAAATCAAATTAGAAGAGAGGATCCCTCAATATCTTCGGTAGTGTCCACGAAGTCGAGCATAACTTTCTCATCCGGACTCCAAATCAACTGGTTCTGGAGGCATTAGAAAGCTATTTCAGCTGGCTACAATTCCTGTCTAATGTCAAATTTCCAAATTCAGACTCAACATGGTCAAAATTTGATTCCAAAAGCGATCATGAAAATACCCGCTACAGTACAAGGACACGAATGCGCATCAAGAAACGTGCACAAAAACACTCGCTACAAAAGATACGCACATAAGTAAAAGTACAAAATCATGCACAAAAGTACTCACGCAAAAGTGCATTCGCAAAAAGGATCATGAAAACACAAACTACAATCCCACGACATTAATATAAATCAACAAACATGCACAAACAAACTCTCTCAAATAGACATGCACAAACGTACATGTAAAAAAAACATGTGCAAAAGTGTATTCCCAAACAACGTTCTTAAAAACACGAAATACAACACTAGGACTTTAATACGCATAACCAAACATCACCAAAAACACTTGATACAAAAGATACAGTGGAATGTAGAAATAACACTCAACGTTTACATTTACGTGGATTTTTTTATGGATTAATTTATATTTCTGTTTTAATTGGTGGATTTAGTATTCTATAGGTACAAATTTTTAATTAGGTGTCCATGAAGCAAAAATGATCAAAGAGTAAGAAAAGAGATGCAATTAGGAAAATAAAATCAAATTAGAAGAGAGGATCCCTCAACATCTTCGGTAGTGTCCACGAAGTCGAGCATAACTTTCTCATCCGGACTCCAAATAAACTGGTTCCGCCGGCATTAGAAAGCTATTTCAGCTGGCTACAATTCATGTCTAATATCAAATTTCCAAATTCAGACTCGAACATGGTCAAAATTGGATTCCAAAAGCGATCACGAAAATACCCGCTACAGTTCGAGGACACGAATGTGTATCAAGAAACGTGTACCAAAACCCTCGCTACAAAAGATACGCACATAACTAAAAGTACAAAATCATGCACACAAGAACTCACGCAAAAGTGCATTCGCCAAAATGATCATGAAAACACAAACTACAATCCTAGGACATTAATACAAACCAATAAACATGCACAAACACAATCGCTCAAATCGAACTGCACAAACGTACATGTGAAAAAACATGCGCAAAAGTGCATTCCCAAACAACGTTCTTAAAAACACGAAATACAACACTAGGACTTTAATACGCATAACCAAACATCACCAAAAACACTGGATACAAAAGATAAAGTGGAGTGTAGAAATAACACTCAACGTTTACGTTTACGTGGATTTTTTTGTGGATTAATTTATATTTCTGTTTTAATTGGTGGATTTAGTATTCTATAGGTAAAAATTGATAATTAGGTGTCCATGAAGCAAAAATGATCAAAGAGTAAGAAAAGAGTTGCAATAAGGAAAATAAAATCAAATTAGAAGAGAGGATCCCTCAACATCTTCGGTAGTGTCGGCGAAGTCGAGCATAACTTTCTCATCCGGACTCCAAATCAACTGGTTCCGGCAATATTAGAAAGCTATTTCAGCTGGCAACAATTCTTGTCTAATGTCAAATTTTCAAATTCGGACTCGAACATGGTAAAAATTGGATTCCAAAAGCGATCATGAAAATACCCGCTACAGTTCGAGGACACGAATGCGCATCAAGAAATGTGCACATAAACACTCGCTACAAAAGATACGCACATAAGTAAAATTACAAAATCATGTACAAAAGTACTCACGCAAAAGTGCATTCGCAAAAAGGATCATAAAAACACAAACTACAATCCTAGGACATTAATACAAACCAATAAACATGCACAAACACAATCGCTCAAATCGAACTGCACAAACGTACATGTGAAAAAACATGCGCAAAAGTGCATTCCCAAACAACGTTCTTAAAAACACGAAATACAACACTAGGACTTTAATACGCATAACCAAACATCACCAAAAACACTGGATACAAAAGATAAAGTGGAGTGTAGAAATAACACTCAACGTTTACGTTTACGTGGATTTTTTTGTGGATTAATTTTTATTTCTGTTTTAATTGGTGGATTTAGTATTCTATAGGTAAAAATTGATAATTAGGTGTCCATGAAGCAAAAATTATCAAAGAGTAAGAAAAGAGTTGCAATAAGGAAATAAAATCAAATTAGAAGAGAGGATCCCTCAACATCTTCGGTAGTGTCGGCGAAGTCGAGCATAACTTTCTCATCCGGACTCCAAATCAACTGGTTCCGGCAGCAACAGAAAGCTATTTCAGCTGGCAACAATTCTTGTCTAATGTCCAATTTTCAAATTCGGACTCGAACATAGTCGTACCAGAATTCCAAAAGCGAACATGAAAATAACCGGTACAGGTCGAGGACACGAATGCGCATCAAGAAATGTGCACCTAAACACTCGGTACCAAAGATACGCCCATTAGTTAAATTACAAAATCATGTACCAAAGTACTCACGCAAAAGTGCCTTCGCCAAAAGGATCATGAAAACACAAACTAAAATCCTAGGACATTAATACAAATCAACAAACATGCACAAACACAATCGCTCGAATGGACATGCACAAACGTACATGTTAAAAAACATGCGCAAAAGTGCATTCGCTACAACGTTCTTAAAAACACGAAATACAACACTAGGACTTTAATACGCATAACCAAACAACAACAAAAACACAAGATACAAAAGATACAATGGAGTGTAGAAATAACACTCAACGTTTACGTGTACGTTTATTTTTTTATTGATTTATTTACATTTCTGTTTTAATTGGTGGATTTAGTATTCTATAGGTACAAATTGATAATTAGGTGTCCATGAGGCAAAAATGATGAAAGAGTAAGAAAAGAGTTGCAATTAGGAAAATAAAATCAAATTAGAAGAGAGGATCCCGCAACATCTTCGGTAGTGTCCACGAAGTCGAGCATAACTTTCTCATCCGGACTCCAAATCGACTGGTTCCGGCGGCATTAGAAAGCTATTTCAGCTGGCTACAGTTCCTGTCTAATGTCAAATTTCCAAATTCGGACTCGAACATGGTCAAAATTGGATTCCAACAGCGATCATGAAAATACCCGCTACAGTTCGAGGACACGAATGCGCATCAAGAAACGTGCACAAAAACACTCGCTACAAAAGATACGCACATAACTAAAAGTACAAAATCATGCACAAAATAACTCACGCAAAACTGCATTCGCAAAAAGGATCATGAAAACACAAACTACAATCCTAGGACGTTAATACAAATCAACAAACATGCACAAACACACTCGCTCGAATGGACATGCACAAACGTACATGTTAAAAAACATGCGCAAAAGTGCATTCGCTACAACGTTCTTAAAAACACGAAATACAACACTAGGACTTCAATACGCATAACCAAACAACAACAAAAACACAGGATACAAAAGATACAATGGAGTGTAGAAATAACACTCAACGTTTACGTGTACGTTTATTTTTTTATTGATTTATTTATATTTCTGTTTTAATTGGTGGATTTAGTATTCTATAGGTACAAATTGATAAGTAGGTGTCCATGAAGCAAAAATGATGAAAGAGTAAGAAAAGAGTTGCAATTAGAAAAATATCGGATACCAAAAGCGATCATGAAAATACAGGTTTTTCTTCGAGGACACGAATGCGCATCAAGAAATGTGCACATAAACACTCGCTACAAAAGATACGCACATAAGTAAAATTACAAAATCATGTACAAAAGTACTCACGCAAAAGTGCATTCGCAAAAAGGATCATGAAAACACAAACTACAATCCTAGGACATTAATACAAATCAATAAACATGCACAAACACAATCGCTCAAATCGACATGCACAAACGTACATGTAAAAAAACATGCGCAAAAGTGCATTCCCAAACAACGTTCTTAAAAACACGAAATACAACACTAGGACTTTAATACGCATAACCAAACAACACCAAAAACACTGGATACAAAAGATAAAGTGGAGTGTAGAAATAACACTCAATCTTTACGTTTGCGTGGATTTTTTTGTGGATTAATTTATATTTCTGTTTTAATTGGTGGATTTAGTATTCTATGGGTACAAATTGATAATTAGGTGTCCATGAAGAAAAAATGATCAAAGAGTAAGAAAAGAGTTGCAATTAGGAAAATAAAATCAAGTTAGAAGAGAGGATCCCTCAACATCTTCGGTAGTGTCCACGAGGTCGAGCATAACTTTCTCATCCGGACTCCAAATCAACTGGTTCGGGCGGCATTAGAAAGCTATTTCAGCTGGCTACAATTCCGGTCTAATGTCAAATTTCCAAATTCGGACTCGAACATGCTCAAAATTGGATTCCAAAAGCGATCATGAAAATACCCGCTACAGTTCGAGGACACGAATGCGCATCAAGAAACGTGCACAAAAACACTCGCTACAAAAGATACGCACATAAGTAGAGTGTAGAAATAACACTCCAATGTTTACGTTTGCGTGGATTTTTTGGTGGATTAATTTATATTTCTGTTTTAATTGGTGGATTTAGTATTCTATGGGTACAAATTGATAATTAGGTGTCCATGAAGCAAAAATGATCAAAGAGTAAGAAAAGAGTTGCAATAAGGAAAATAAAATCAAATTAGAAGAGAGGATCCCTCAACATCTTCGGTAGTGTCGGCGAAGTCGAGCATAACTTTCTCATCCGGACTCCAAATCAACTGGTTCCGGCAGCATTAGAAAGCTATTTCAGCTGGCAACACTTCTTGTCTAATGTCAAATTTTCAAATTCGGACTCGAACATGGTCAAAATTGGATTCCAAAAGCGATCATGAAAATACCCGCTACAGTTCGAGGACACGAATGCGCATCAAGAAATGTGCACATAAACACTCGCTACAAAAGATACGCACATAAGTAAAATTACAAAATCATGTACAAAAGTACTCACGCAAAAGTGCATTCGCAAAAAGGATCATGAAAACACAAACTACAATCCTAGGACATTAATACAAATCAATAAACATGCACAAACACAATCGCTCAAATCGACATGCACAAACGTACATGTAAAAAAACATGCGCAAAAGTGCATTCCCAAACAACGTTCTTAAAAACACGAAATACAACACTAGGACTTTAATACGCATAACCAAACAACACCAAAAACACTGGATACAAAAGATAAAGTGGAGTGTAGAAATAACACTCAATCTTTACGTTTGCGTGGATTTTTTTGTGGATTAATTTATATTTCTGTTTTAATTGGTGGATTTAGTATTCTATGGGTACAAATTGATAATTAGGTGTCCATGAAGAAAAAATGATCAAAGAGTAAGAAAAGAGTTGCAATTAGGAAAATAAAATCAAGTTAGAAGAGAGGATCCCTCAACATCTTCGGTAGTGTCCACGAGGTCGAGCATAACTTTCTCATCCGGACTCCAAATCAACTGGTTCGGGCGGCATTAGAAAGCTATTTCAGCTGGCTACAATTCCGGTCTAATGTCAAATTTCCAAATTCGGACTCGAACATGCTCAAAATTGGATTCCAAAAGCGATCATGAAAATACCCGCTACAGTTCGAGGACACGAATGCGCATCAAGAAACGTGCACAAAAACACTCGCTACAAAAGATACGCACATAAGTAAAAGTACAAAATCATGCACAAAACTACTCACGCAAAAGTGCATTCGCAAAAAGGATCATGAAAACACAAACTACAATCCTAGGACATTAATACAAATCAACAAACATGCACAAACACAATCGCTCAAATCGACATGCACAAACGTACATGTAAAAAAACATGCGCAAAAGTGCATTCCCAAACAACGTTCTTAAAAACACGAAATACAACACTAGGACTTTAATACGCATAACCAAACAACACCAAAAACATTGGATACAAAAGATAAAGTGGAGTGTAGAAATAACACTCAATGTTTACGTTTGCGTGGATTTTTTTGTGGATTAATTTATATTTCTGTTTTAATTGGTGGATTTAGTATTCTATGGGTACAAAATGATAATTAGGTGTCCATGAAGCAAAAATGATCAAAGAGTAAGAAAAGAGTTGCAATTAGGAAAATAAAATAAAGTTAGAAGAGAGGATCCCTCAACATCTTCGGTAGTGTCCACGAGGTCGAGCATAACTTTTTCATCCGGACTCCAAATCCACTGGTTCGGGCGGCATTATAAAGCTAT
This sequence comes from Erythranthe guttata, assembly GCF_000504015.1. The sequence goes on from NW_012192830.1 coordinate 2,905,327, forward strand.
TTCAGCTGGCTTAAATTCCGGTCTAATGTCAAATTTCCAAATTCGGACTCGAACATGGTCAAAATTGGATTCCAAAAGCGATCATGAAAATACCCGCTACAGTTCGAGGACACGAATGCGCATCAAGAAACGTGCACAAAAACACTCGCTACAAAAGATACGCACATAAGTAAAAGTACAAAATCATGCACAAAAGTACTCACGCAAAAGTGCATTCGCAAAAAGGATCATGAAAACACAAACTACAATCCGAGGACATTAATACAAATCAACAAACATACACTAACACACTCTCTCAAATAGACATGCACAAACGTACGTGTAAAAGAACATGCGCAAAAGTGCCATCCCAAACAACGTTCTTAATAACACGATATGCAACACTAGGACTTTAATACGCATAACCAAACAACAGCAAAAACACTAGATACAAAAGATACAGTGGAGTGTAGAAATAATACTCAACGTTTACCTTTACGTGGATTTTTTTATGGAATAATTTATATTTCTGTTTTAATTGGGGATTTAGTATTCTATAGGTACAAATTGATAATTAGGTGTCCATGTAGCAAAAATGATCAAAGAGTAAGAAAAGAGTTGCAATAAGGAAAATAAAATCAAGTTGGAAGAGAGGATCCCTCAACATCTTCGGTAGTGTCCACGAAGTCGAGCATAACTTTCTCATTCGGACTCCAAATCAACCGGTTCCGGCGGCATTAGAAAGCTACTTCAGGTGGCTTCAATTCCTGTCTAATGTCAAATTTTCAAATTCGGACTCGAACATGGTCAAAATTGGATTCCAAAAGCGATCATGAAAATACCCGCTACAGTTCGAGGACACGAATCCGCATCAAGAAACGTGCACACACTTGCTACAAAAGATACGCACATAAGTAAAATTACAAAATCATGTACAAAAGTACTCACGCAAAAGTGCATTCGCAAAAAGGATCATGAAAACACAAACTACAATCCGAGGACATTAATACAAATCAACAAACATGCACTAACACACTCTCTCAAATAGACATGCACAAAAGTACATGTAAAAAAGCATGCGCAAAAAAGCATTCGCAACAACGTCCTTAAAAACACGAAATACAACACTAAGACTTTAATACGCATAACCAAACAACAGCAAAGACAGTGGATACAAAAGATACAGTGGAGTGTAGAAATAATACTCAACGTTTATGTTTACGTGGATTTTTTTGTGGATTAATTCGTGGATTTAGTATTGTATAGGTACAAATTGATAATTAGTTGTCCATGAAGCAAAAATGATCAAAGAGTAAGAAAAGAGTTGCAATTATGAAAAAAAAATTCAAATTAGAAGAGAGGATCCCTCACCATCTTCGGTAGTGTCCACGAAGTCGAGCATAACATTCTCATCCGGACTCCAAATCAACTGGTTCCGGCAGCATTAGAAAGCTATTTCAGTTGGCTACAATTCCTGTCTAATGTCAAATTTCCAAATTCGGACTCGAACATGGTCAAAATTGGATACCAAAAGCGATCATGAAAATACCCGCTACAGTTCGAGGACACGAATGCGTATCAAGAAACGTGCACAAAAAAACTCGTTACAAAAGATACGCACATAAGAAAAAGTACAAAAGCATGCACAAAAGTACTCACGCAAAAGAGCATTCGCAAAAATGATCATGAAAGCACAAACCACAATCCTAGGACATTAATACAAATCAATAAATATGCACAAACATAATCGCTCAAATCGACCTGCACAAACGTACATGTAAAAAAACATGCGCAAAAGTGCATTCCCAAACAACGTTCTTAAAAACACGAAATACAACACTAGGACTTTAATACGCATAACCAAACAACACCAAAAACACTATATACAAAAGATAAAGTGGAGTGTAGAAATAACACTCAATGTTTACGTTTACGTGGATTTTTTTGTGGATTAATTTATATTTCTGTTTTAATTGGTGGATTTAGTATTCTATGGGTACAAATTGATAATTAGGTGTCCATGAAGCAAAAATGATCAAAGAGTAAGAAAAGAGATGCAATTAGGAAAATAAAATCAAATTAGAAGAGAGGATCCCTCAACATCTTCGGTAGTGTCCACGAAGTCGAGCATCACTTTCTCATCCGGACTCCAAATAAACTGGTTCCGGCAACATTAGAAAGCTATTTTAGCTGGCTACAAGTCATGTCTAATATCAAATTTCCAAATTCAGACTCGAATATGGTCAAAATTGGATTCCAAAAGCGATCATGAAAATACCCGCTACAGTTCGAGGACACGAATGTGTATCAAGAAACGTGTACCAAAACACTCGCTACAAAAGATACGCACATAACTAAAAGTACAAAATCATGCACAAAAGAACTCACGCAAAAGTGCATTCGCCAAAATGATCATGAAAACACAAACTACAATCCTAGGACATTAATACAAACCAATAAACATGCACAAACACAATCGCTCAAATCGAACTGCACAAACGTTCATGTGAAAAAACATGCGCAAAAGTGCATTCCCAAACAACGTTCTTAAAAACACGAAATACAACACTAGGACTTTAATACGCATAACCAAACATCACCAAAAACACTGGATACAAAAGATAAAGTGGAGTGTAGAAATAACACTCAACGTTTACGTTTACGTGGATTTTTTTGTGGATTAATTTATATTTCTGTTTTAATTGGTGGATTTAGTATTCTAAAGGTAAAAATTGATAATTAGGTGTCCATGAAGCAAAAATGATCAAAGAGTAACAAAAGAGTTGCAATAAGGAAAATAAAATCAAATTGGAAGAGAGGATCCCTCAACATCTTCGGTAGTGTCGGCGAAGTCGATCATAACTATCTCATCCGGACTCCAAATCAACTGGTTCCGGCAGCATTAGAAAGCTATTTCAGCTGGCAACAATTCCTGTCTAATGTCAAATTTTCAAATTCGGTCTCGAACATGGTCAAAATTGGATTCCAAAAGCGATCATGAAAATACCCGCTACAGTTCGAGGACACGAATGCGCATCAAGAAATGTGCTACAAAAGATACGCACATAAGTAAAATTACAAAATCATGTACAAAAGTACTCACGCAAAAGTGCATTCGCAAAAAGGATCATGAAAACACAAACTACAATCCTAGGACATTAATACAAATCAATAAACATGCACAAACACAATCGCTCAAATCGACATGCACAAACGCACATGTAAAAAAACATGCGCAAAAGTGCATTCCCAAACAACGTTCTTAAAAACACGAAATACAACACTAGGACTTTAATACGCATAACCAAACAACACCAAAAACACTGGATACAAAAGATAAAGTGGAGTGTAGAAATAACACTCAATGTTTACGTTTGCGTGGATTTTTTTGTCGATTAATTTATATTTCTGTTTTTAATTGGTGGATTTAGTATTCTATGGGTACAAATTGATAATTAGGTGTCCATGAAGCAAAAGTGATCAAAGAGTAAGAAAAGAGTTGCAATTAGGAAAATAAAATCAAGTTAGAAGAGAGGATCCCTCAACATCTTCGGTAGTGTCCACGAGGTCGAGCATAACTTTTTCATCCGGACTCCAAATCAACTGGTTCGGGCGGCATTAGAAAGCTATTTCAGCTGGCTACAATTCCGGTCTAATGTCAAATTTCCAAATTCGGACTCGAACATGGTCAAAAGTGGATTCCAAAAGCGATCATGAAAATACCCGCTACAGTTCGAGGACACGAATGCGCATCAAGAAACGTGCACAAAAACACTCGCTACAAAAGATACGCACATAAGTAAAAGTACAAAATCATGCACAAAAGTACTCACGCAAAAGTGCATTCGCAAAAAGGATCATGAAAACACAAACTACAATCCTAGGACATTAATACAAATCAATAAACATGCACAAACACAATCGCTCAAATCGACATGCACAAACGTACATGTAAAAAAACATGCGCAAAAGTGCATTCCCAAACAATGTTCTTAAAAACACGAAATACAACACTAGGACTTTAATACGCATAACCAAACAACACCAAAAACACAGGATACAAAAGATAAAGTGGAGTGTAGAAATAACACTCAATGTTTACGTTTGCGTGGATTTTTTTGTGGATTAATTTATATTTCTGTTTTAATTGGTGGATTTAGTATTCAATGGGTACAAATTTATAATTAGATGTCCATGAAGCAAAAATGATCAAAGAGTAAGAAAAGAGTTGCAATTAGGAAAATAAAATCAAGTCAGAAGAGAGGATCCCTCAACATCTTCGGTAGTGTCCACGAGGTCGAGCATAACTTTTTTATCCGGACTCCAAATCATCTGGTTCGGGCGGCATTAGAAAGCTATTTCAGCTGGCTACAATTCCGGTCTAATGTCAAATTTCCAAATTCGGACTCGAACATGGTCAAAATTGGATTCCAAAAGCGATCATGAAAATACCCGCTACAGTTCGAGGACACGAATGCGCGTCAAGAAACGTGCACAAAAACACTCGCTACAAAAGATACGCACATAAGTAAAAGTACAAAATCATGCACAAAAGTACTCACGCAAAAGTGCATTCGCAAAAAGGATCATGAAAACACAAACTACAATCCGAGGACATTAATACAAATCAACAAACATACACTAACACACTCTCTCAAATTGACATGCACAAACGTACATGTAAAAGAACATGCGCAAAAGTGCCATCCCAAACAACGTTCTTAATAACACGATATGCAACACTAGGACTTTAATACGCATAACCAAACAATAGCAAAAACACTAGATACAAAAGATACAGTGGAGTGTAGAAATAATACTCAACGTTTACCTTTACGTGGATTTTTTTATGGAATAATTTATATTTCTGTTTTAATTGGGGATTTAGTATTCTATAGGTACAAATTGATAATTAGGTGTCCATGTAGCAAAAATGATCAAAGAGTAAGAAAAGAGTTGCAATAAGGAAAATAAAATCAAGTTAGAAGAGAGGATCCCTCAACATCTTCGGTAGTGTCCACGAAGTCGAGCATAACTTTCTCATTCGGACTCCAAATCAACTGGTTCTGGCGGCATTAGAAAGCTACTTCAGGTGGCTACAATTCCTGTCTAATGTCAAATTTTCAAATTCGGACTCGAATATGGTCAAAGGTGGATTCCAAAAGCGATCATGAAAATACCCGCTCCAGTTCGAGGACACGAATGTGTATCAAGAAACGTGTACCAAAACACTCGCTACAAAAGATACGCACATAACTAAAAGTACAAAATCATGCACAAAAGAACTCACGCAAAAGTGCATTCGCCAAAATGATCATGAAAACACAAACTACAATCCTAGGACATTAATACAAACCAATAAACATGCACAAACACAATCGCTCAAATCGAACTGCACAAACGTACATGTGAAAAAACATGCGCAAAAGTGCATTCCCAAACAACGTTCTTGAAAACACGAAATACAACACTAGGACTTTAATACGCATAACCAAACATCACCAAAAACACTGGATACAAAAGATAAAGTGGAGTGTAGAAATAACACTGAACGTTTACGTTTACGTGGATTTTTTTGTGGATTAATTTATATTTCTGTTTTAATTGGTGGATTTAGTATTCTATAGGTAAAAATTGATAATTAGGTGTCCATGAAGCAAAAATGATCAAAGAGTAAGAAAAGAGTTGCAATAAGGAAAATAAAATCAAATTGGAAGAGAGGATCCCTCAACATCTTCGGTAGTGTCGGCGAAGTCGATCATAACTTTCTCATCCGGACTCCAAATCAACTGGTTCCGGCAGCATTAGAAAGCTATTTCAGCTGGCAACAATTCCTGTCTAATGTCAAATTTTCAAATTCGGACTCGAACATGGTCAAAATTGGATTCCAAAAGCGATCATGAAAATACCCGCTACAGTTCGAGGACACGAATGCGCATCAAGAAATGTGCTACAAAAGATACGCACATAAGTAAAATTACAAAATCATGTACAAAAGTACTCACGCAAAAGTGCATTCGCAAAAAGGATCATGAAAACACAAACTACAATCCTAGGACATTAATACAAATCAATAAACATGCACAAACACAATCGCTCAAATCGACATGCAAAAACGCACATGTAAAAAAACATGCGCAAAAGTGCATTCCCAAACAACGTTCTTAAAAACACGAAATACAACACTAGGACTTTAATACGCATAACCAAACAACACCAAAAACACTGGATACAAAAGATAAAGTGGAGTGTAGAAATTACACTCAATGTTTACGTTTGCGTGGATTTTTTTGTCGATTAATTTATATTTCTGTTTTAATTGGTGGATTTAGTATTCTATGGGTACAAATTGATAATTAGGTGTCCATGAAGCAAAAGTGATCAAAGAGTAAGAAAAGAGTTGCAATTAGGAAAATAAAATCAAGTTAGAAGAGAGGATCCCTCAACATCTTCGGTAGTGTCCACGAGGTCGAGCATAACTTTTTCATCCGGACTCCAAATCAACTGGTTCAGGCGGCATTAGAAAGCTATTTCAGCTGGCTACAATTCCGGTCTAATGTCAAATTTCCAAATTCGGACTCGAACATGGTCAAAATTGGATTCCAAAAGCGATCATGAAAATACCCGCTACAGTTCGAGGACACGAATGCGCATCAAGAAACGTGCACAAAAACACTCGCTACAAAAGATACGCACATAAGTAAAAGTACAAAATCATGCACAAAAGTACTCACGCAAAAGAGCATTCGCAAAAAGGATCATGAAAACACAAACTACAATCCGAGGACATTAATACAAATCAACAAACATACACTAACACACTCTCTCAAATAGACATGCACAAACGTACATGTAAAAGAACATGCGCAAAAGTGCCATCCCAAACAACGTTCTTAATAACACGATATGCAACACTAGGACTTTAATACGCATAACCAAACAACAGCAAAAACACTAGATACAAAAGATACAGTGGAGTGTAGAAATAATACTCAACGTTTACCTTTACGTGGATTTTTTTATGGAATAATTTATATTTCTGTTTTAATTGGGGATTTAGTATTCTATAGGTACAAATTGATAATTAGGTGTCCATGTAGCAAAAATGATCAAAGAGTAAGAAAAGAGTTGCAATAAGGAAAATAAAATCAAGTTAGAAGAGAGGATCCCTCAACATCTTCGGTAGTGTCCACGAAGTCGAGCATAACTTTCTCATTCGGACTTCAAATCAACTGGTTCCGGCGGCATTAGAAAGCTACTTCAGGTGGCTACAATTCCTGTCTAATGTCAAATTTTCAAATTCGGACTCGAATATGGTCAAAGGTGGATTCCAAAAGCGATCATGAAAATACCCGCTCCAGTTCGAGGACACGAATGTGTATCAAGAAACGTGTACCAAAACACTCGCTACAAAAGATACGCACATAACTAAAAGTACAAAATCATGCACAAAAGAACTCACGCAAAAGTGCATTCGCCAAAATGATCATGAAAACACAAACTACAATCCTAGGACATTAATACAAACCAATAAACATGCACAAACACAATCGCTCAAATCGAACTGCACAAACGTACATGTGAAAAAACATGCGCAAAAGTGCATTCC
>NW_012192830.1:2913271-2931877 GCF_000504015.1 Erythranthe guttata
TCCGGCAATATTAGAAAGCTATTTCAGCTGGCAACAATTCTTGTCTAATGTCAAATTTTCAAATTCGGACTCGAACATGGTAAAAATTGGATTCCAAAAGCGATCATGAAAATACCCGCTACAGTTCGAGGACACGAATGCGCATCAAGAAATGTGCACATAAACACTCGCTACAAAAGATACGCACATAAGTAAAATTTCCAAATCATGTACAAAAGTACTCACGAAAAGTGCATTCGCAAAAAGGTTCATGAAAACACAAACTACATCCCTAGGACATTAATACAAATCAATAAACATGCACAAACACAATCGCTCAAAATCGACATGCACAAAACGTACATGTAAAAAAACATGCGCAAAAGTGCAATTCCCAAACAACGTTCTTAAAAACACGAAATACAACACTAGGACTTTAATACGCATAACCAAACAAACACCAAAAACACTGGATACAAAAGATAAAGTGGAGTGTAGAAATAACACTCAATCTTTACGTTTGCGTGGATTTTTTTGTGGATTAATTTATATTTCTGTTTTAATTGGTGGATTTAGTATTCTATGGGTACAAATTGATAATTAGGTGTCCATGAAGAAAAAATGATCAAAGAGTAAGAAAAGAGTTGCAATTAGGAAAATAAAATCAAGTTAGAAGAGAGGATCCCTCAACATCTTCGGTAGTGTCCACGAGGTCGAGCATAACTTTTTTATCCGGACTCCAAATCAACTGGTTCGGGCGGCATTAGAAAGCTATTTCAGCTGGCTACAATTCCGGTCTAATGTCAAATTTCCAAATTCGGACTCGAACATGCTCAAAATTGGATTCCAAAAGCGATCATGAAAATACCCGCTACAGTTCGAGGACACGAATGCGCATCAAGAAACGTGCACAAAAACACTCGCTACAAAAGATACGCACATAAGTAAAAGTACTAAATCATGCACAAAAGTACTCACGCAAAAGTGCATTCGCAAAAAGGATCATGAATACACAAACTACAATCCGAGGACATTAATACAAATCAACAAACATACACTAACACACTCTCTCAAATAGACATGCACAAACGTACATGTAAAAGAACATGCGCAACAGTGCCATCCCAAACAACGTTCTTAATAACACGATATGCAACACTAGGACTTTAATACGCATAACCAAACAACAGCAAAAACACTAGATACAAAAGATACAGTGGAGTGTAGAAATAATACTCAACGTTTACCTTTACGTGGATTTTTTTATGGAATAATTTATATTTCTGTTTTAATTGGGGATTTAGTATTCTATAGGTACAAATTGATAATTAGGTGTCCATGTAGCAAAAATGATCAAAGAGTAAGAAAAGAGTTGCAATAAGGAAAATAAAATCAAGTTAGAAGAGAGGATCCCTCAACATCTTCGGTAGTGTCCACGAAGTCGAGCATAACTTTCTCATTTGGACTCCAAATCAACTAGTTCCGGCGGCATTAGAAAGCTACTTCAGTTTGTAACTTGGCCTCATCGTCTTTTACGGGGAACTTTTCAAATTTTGAGGACAAAATTTATTTAAGGGGGGAAGATTGTAACAGCCCGCATTTTCATACGCATTTATATATGATTATATTGAACATATGGTAACTACGAATATACGTGCATTTCATGAATCGAGTAGCAATTTATACGTTATCTATGTGTTTATGTGATTTAGATACATTATAGTATTTTTAGAAGTAGACATTATTATTAATTGAGTAGTCGATTCTAATTATGTGATGTAATGAATTATGCGCTTATAGTTAATTAATCTAATATATGATTAGCAATTATCTGATTAAGTGCTTCATAAGTGTCTATGTGAATTATAATGTTTATTAGATGTTATAATGTGGTTGCTTGTTCAAATGTTTATAATAATTATGATTATATGATTAAAGGAATTATGTCCATGAATTTTAATGATGTGCTTTAATTGATAATTAATCTATTAGGATAATATGAGATTTAATAAGTTGTGACATGATAACTAATTTCTATTTGGCCTCATATTGAATTTATGTGAATTATATGGGTAAATGCTAATAATTAATAGTTATGTGACCGTATGTTTTGTGTGTGTGAATTATTCCCTAAATGTATTAATTAGAAAGGACTCCCCTCTTCTCTTCTATATTCCTAAGAAGCCCCCAAGGTATGTTCTCCCAAATTGCTAATAGAACCCCAATGTCTTTTATATTGCAAATAAGGGCCTCATCTCCCCTATAAATAAACCCCTCCTCTTCATATTTTCTTGACACCAAACATCAGCCAAAAAGGCTCTCTCCTCTTTCCTTCTTCATCGATCAAAAGCCCCAAGAAGAATTCTCTTCTTCCACTTCAAGAAGCTCCTCTCAAAGCCCCTTCCTCTTCTCTCTTCAATCCCTCTCGAAAAGAGAAGCTCCCTCTTCTTCATTTCTGCTAAACATCTTCAAGAAACAACCCCTTCACATCCTTCAAACCTCAGCCCCAAATCCATCCAAGAACATCCAAGCCAAACCCGCCGAAAATTCACCGAGCTTTGGTTTTCTTACACCTTCATCTTCGATTTCTTGCTCTTGGGTAAGGACCTTGGTCTTTACTGAAATAATAACTTAATTAACATAAATTATATGGGATTTAATGAATTATATGTTGTGGTTTAATTTTGGGCTTTAGAAGATAAAGTTCTTGATGAACACTACTTGAATTTCAGTTTCGTAGCTTCTGATTGTATTGCATGTCTCATCGGGTAATCCCTAAGATAAAATTATGAAATTTTATGGTAGTCTAGATCTTTCGGTTAGCTTCATGTGGATATAAATTATGAATAAATTGGATTAGTATTGAGTGAGTTATGAATCGTTTTCTGAATCTGCACAGTTTCGGAGTCATCCACGAATTATGTGTTAAATAGCTTTTTATACTACTCTTATTGAAGTGATTTCACTCGAATATGATTATGTACTTATGAAACTAATATTCTACGAAATGTGGTAATTTTTGGATTAAGTGATGAATTATTTGGTATTTTTAAAGTTAGTAGATCTGTTCTGAATTTCTGCTTATGTTACTGCACTAAATTGATTATATCTCTTACATAGATGAGTTTCTTCATAAACTGTTTTAACCCTATAAACTAGACTTAGATATGAACATGTGCTCCAAATTTCATCAGGTTTGGATCTACGGTTTAGGAGATATAAATTTCTGAAGTTATAGTGCCTAAACTGCCAGATCTGTTTTGATCAAAGATGTAGATATAGATCACTAATGAATTTTCAGGTTTTCAGCCTCGGAGTTTACTGCATGTTTCACAGATGCCCTGTTTTCATAAAATCACTAAATTTCATGGGTAACTAGATCTTTCTGTCTTCTTTAAATTGATATATTTTAATCATCCATCGGATTTCAGATGATTAAGATATGAATTATTTACTAAACCTGCACAGTTTTTGAGTCAGCTGAGGATTTGCTTTTAAAATCGATGTTTTCATAGTTTGATTTCCTTGATTCTACTTGGAATATATTTATAACTTATCAAACCAGTTTTATGAAAAGTCTTACATTGTTTTAACAAAAGGGTGATTTATTGGGGATTTTCAAAGTGGTTGGTTCTGTTTCTGAAAGTGTGACCACACTCCTGCACTGTTTTACTCATTTCTCTTAGTCTACTAGTTAGTTTGGAAAACTGTTTTAAAGGAGTCTTTTACACTCATACAGGAGTATTGTGTCAAAGTTTCAGAGTTTTTGAAGTTATGGTCTAAGAGAAATGTATTTTTGAAGTTAAAGTGTCAAAACTGTCCGATTTTCCTATGAGTAAACTACTTGAATCAAAAGGTCCTTTGTGAGCATGGTTTAAACTCTTGAGGCATAACTTAACATAATAATTGAACGTAGATGAAGTTACCTATGAGTATTGAGCTACATCTAAGACATATGTTTAGACTAATCTATGATTAGAACAATAGGTTGTTCTTCGAAATTACTATGTGCTAGTGCTTATAATGAATTAGATTTCCGATGGTTCCTTAATTAAGAAGTGTGATTTCATTATGTGTATTTGAATTATGTGGTTTACTCTTGTGAGGTATAAGTATGTATATATATAAGTATATGTATATGTATATCGATAGTTTAGATCTATGATGTCATAGGCGTACTCCCCTCGGGTTGAGGAAACTTGTAACCCATAGTTATAAATTAGAGTATATACGTATATGTATAAGTATATAAATACGGATAAGTGCCTACGTGTATATACGTGTAAAAGTATATGTGTCTTTATTACTAATGTTTAATCTATATGTACTTACTATATCCTCGGAAATTACTTCCGAATTATGTGATTTAATTCCTTCGAATTACGTGAATGATATAATTGGAATTATTATTGTGTTGCTATTAAGATATTTGGCTTGCGTGCATTCATCGAGTCATTAATTGGTATTGCATGGTCTACTATAGAAGAGTCAAAATTGTAACGTTGCTACGGTTGAATAGACACGGGATACGGGGGGCCGGTATCCCAACAACAGTTACTATAGAACAACAGGGTGGTTAGCTCCCGCCGAATGACCGGACTCAGCATATAAACGTCTATTGCCGATGCTTACGTTAGGGATCCCAACAAGTGCATACTTGCATACGAAATAATATAGCATAATATAATTATGACGTAAAATAACATAGACGGAAAAGAACATAGACGAATACTTTAGGACTCCCATAGGTCGTGAGAGATGCGTCGAGAGAGGCGTGAGTTCGTCAGACTAAGACTAATGTCCTTACTGAGCCAGTGTTTGGGCTCATGCTTTTATGCAAATTATCTTTTCAGGTTCTCCAAGCTATGTAGGAGGCCGACGGAGAGGAGTTCGAGAAATCACGAGCTTTGGTGCCTAGATTATTTTACTCGTATTTACCACGTCAACGATTTATCGAAAAACTAATCAACATAGTATGATTTCATTTTGTACTCTGATTTGGGAACCCAGTCTATTAAACGGGGGTATCTTAAATAAAGTTTATTTCCTTCCGCTGTCTCACGAATGTTTTCTAAACCCCGATAATGTTTTATGTGGATTATTCCGCCACCTCGAGATTATTTTCAAAATCCCGTTCATGTTATGGTACACTCTCTATGAAAAACCTTATTTTCCGATTGTGGGTTAGATTTGAAGTAAAGGGACATGGTTCTTAAATTTTAAAGTGGTTTTTCTCAAAGTTCAAATTTGTTCCAAAAGTTTTTAATAAAGTCCGTGTTTTCTAAAATTTCTTTTAAATCATTGAGGGTGCTACAAAAAGCGATCATGAAAATACCCGCTACAGTTCGAGGACACGAATCCGCATCAAGAAACGTGCACACACTCGCTACAAAAGATACGCACATAAGTAAAATTACAAAATCATGTACAAAAGTACTCACGCAAAAGTGCATTCGCAAAAAGGATCATGAAAACACAAACTACAATCCGAGGACATTAATACAAATCAACAAACATGCACTAACACACTCTCTCAAATAGGCATGCACAAAAGTACATGTAAAACTGCATGCGCAAAAGTGCATTCGCAAAACGTCCTCAAAAACACGAAATACAACACTAAGACTTTAATACGCATAACCAAACAACAGCAAAGACAGTGGATACAAAAGATACAGTGGAGTGTAGAAATAATACTCAACGTTTATGTTCACGTGGATTTTTTTGTGGATTAATTCGTGGATTTAGTATTGTATAGGTACAAATTGATAATTAGTTGTCCATGAAGCAAAAATGATCAAAGAGTAAGAAAAGAGTTGCAATTAGGAAAAAAAAAAATCAAATTAGAAGAGAGGATCCCTGACCATCTTCGGTAGTGTCCACGAAGTCGAGCATAACTTTCTCATCCGGACTCCAAATCAACTGGTTCTGGCAGCATTAGAAAGCTATTTCAGTTGGCTACAATTCCTGTCTAATGTCAAATTTCCAAATTCGGACTCGAACATGGTCAAAATTGGATACCAAAAGCGATCATGAAAATACCCGCTACAGTTCGAGGACACGAATGCGTATCAAGAAACGTGCACAAAAAAACTCGCTACAAAAGATACGCACATAAGAAAAAGTACAAAAGCATGCACAAAAGTACTCACGCAAAAGAGCATTCGCAAAAATGATCATGAAAACACAAACCACAATCCTAGGACATTAATACAAATCAATAAATATGCACAAACATAATCGCTCAAATCGACCTGCACAAACGTACATGTAAAAGAACATGCGCAAAAGTGCATTCCCAAACAACGTTCTTAAAAACACGAAATACAATACTAGGACTTTAATACGCATAACCAATCAACACCAAAAACACTAGATACAAAAGATACAATGGAATGTAGAAATAACACTCAACGTTTACGTTTACGTGGATTTTTTTATGGATTAATTTATATTTCTATTTTAATTGGTGGATTTAGTATTCTATAGGTACAAATTTTTAATTAGGTGTCCATGAAGCAAAAATGATCAAAGAGTAAGAAAAGAGATGCAATTAGGAAAATAAAATCAAATTAGAAGAGAGGATCCCTCAACATCTTCGGTAGTGTCCACGAAGTCGAGCATAACTTTCTCATCCGGACTCCAAATAAACTGGTTCCGGCGGCATTAGAAAGCTATTTCAGCTGGCTACAATTCATGTCAAATATCAAATTTCCAAATTCGGACTCGAACATGGTCAAAATTGGATACCAAAAGCGATCATGAAAATACCCGCTACAGTTCGAGGACACGAATGCGCATCAAGAAATGTGCACATAAACACTCGCTACAAAAGATACGCACATAAGTAAAATTACAAAATCATGTACAAAAGTACTCACGCAAAAGTGCATTCGCAAAAAGGATCATGAAAACACAAACTACAATCCTAGGACATTAATACAAATCAATAAACATGCACAAACACAATCGCTCAAATCAACATGCACAAACGTACATGTAAAAAAACATGCGCAAAAGTGCATTCCCAAACAACGTTCTTAAAAACACGAAATACAACACTAGGACTTTAATACGCATAACCAAACAACACCAAAAACACTGGATACAAAAGATAAAGTGGAGTGTAGAAATAACACTCAATGTTTACGTTTACGTGGATTTTTTTGTGGATTAATTTATATTTCTGTTTTAATTGGTGGATTTAGTATTCTATGGGTACAAATTGATAATTAGGTGTCCATGAAGCAAAAATGATCAAAGAGTAAGAAAAGAGTTGCAATTAGGAAAATAAAATAAAATTAGAAGAGAGGATCCCTCAACATCTTCGGTAGTGTCCACGAGGTCGAGCATAACTTTCTCATCCGGACTCCAAATCAACTGGTTCGGGCGGCATTAGAAAGCTATTTCAGCTGGCTACAATTCCGGTCTAATGTCAAATTTCCAAATTCGGACTCGAACATGGTCAAAATTGGATTCCGAAAGCGATCATGAAAATACCCGCTACAGTTCGAGGACACGAATGCGCATCAAGAAACGTGCACAAAAACACTCGCTACAAAAGATACGCACATAAGTAAAAGTACAAAATCATGCACAAAATTACTCACGCAAAAGTGCATTCGCAAAAAGGATCATGAAAACACAAACTACAATCCGAGGACATTAATACAAATCAACAAACATACACTGACACACTCTCTCAAATAGACATGCACAAACGTACATGTAAAAGAACATGCGCAAAAGTGCCATCCCAAACAACGTTCTTAATAACACGATATGAAACACTAGGACTTTAATACGCAAAACCAAACAACAGCAAAAACACTAGATACAAAAGATACAGTGGAGTGTAGAAATAATACTCAACGTTTACCTTTACGTAGATTTTTTTGTGGAATAATTTATATTTCTGTTTTAATTGGGGATTTAGTATTCTATAGGTACAAATTGATAATTAGGTGTCCATGTAGCAAAAATGATCAAAGAGTAAGAAAAGAGTTGCAATAAGGAAAATAAAATCAAGTTAGAAGAGAGGATCCCTCAACATCTTCGGTAGTGTCCACGAAGTCGAGCATAACTTTCTCATTCGGACTCCAAATCAACTGGTTCCAGCGGCATTAGAAAGCTACTTCAGGTGGCTACAATTCCTGTCTAATGTCAAATTTTCAAATTCGGACTCGAACATGGTCAAAATTGGATTCCAAAAGCGATCATGAAAATACCCGCTACAGTTCGAGGACACGAATCCGCATCAAAAAACGTGAACACACTCGCTACAAAAGATACGCACATAAGTAAAATTACAAAATCATGTACAAAAGTACTCACGCAAAAGTGCATTCGCAAAAAGGATCGTGAAAACACAAACAACAATCCGAGGACATTAATACAAATCAACAAACATGCACTAACACACTCTCTCAAATAGACATGCACAAAAGTACATGTAAAAAAGCATGCGCAAAAGTGCATTCGCAACAACGTTCTTAAAAACACGAAATACAACACTAAGACTTTAATACGCATAACCAAACAACAGCAAAGACAGTGGATACAAAAGATACAGTGGAGTGTAGAAATAATACTCAACGTTTATGTTTACGTGGATTTTTTTGTGGATTAATTCGTGGATTTAGTATTGTATAGGTACAAATTGATAATTAGTTGTCCATGAAGCAAAAATGATCAAAGAGTAAGAAAAGAGTTGCAATTAGGAAAAAAAAATCAAATTAGAAGAGAGGATCCCTCACCATCTTCGGTAGTGTCCACGAAGTCGAGCATAACTTTCTCATCCGGACTCCAAATCAACTGGTTCCGGCAGCATTAGAAAGCTATTTCAGTTGGCTACAATTCCTGTCTAATGTCAAATTTCCAAATTCGGACTCGAACATGGTCAAAATTGGATACCAAAAGCGATCATGAAAATACCCGCTACAGTTCGAGGACACGAATGCGTATCAAGAAACGTGCACAAAAAAACTCGCTACAAAAGATACGCACATAAGAAAAAGTACAAAAGCATGCACAAAAGTACTCACGCAAAAGAGCATTCGCAAAAATGATCATGAAAACACAAACCACAATCCTAGGACATTAATACAAATCAATAAATATGCACAAACATAATCGCTCAAATCGACCTGCACAAACGTACATGTAAAAAAACATGCGCAAAAGTGCATTCCCAAACAACGTTCTTAAAAACATGAAATACAATACTAGGACTTTAATACGCATAACCAAACAACACCAAAAACACTGGATACAAAAGATACAGTGGAGTGTAGAAATAACACTCAACGTTTACGTTTACGTGGATTTTTTTATGGATTAATTTATATTTCTGTTTTAATTGGTGGATTTAGTATTCTATAGGTACAAATTTTTAATTAGGTGTCCATGAAGCAAAAATGATCAAAGAGTAAGAAAAGAGATGCAATTAGGAAAATAAAATCAAATTAGAAGAGAGGATCCCTCAACATCTTCGGTAGTGTCCACGAAGTCGAACATAACTTTCTCATCTGAACTCCAAATAAACTGGTTACGGCGGCATTAGAAAGCTATTTCAGCTGGCTACAATTCATGTCAAATATCAAATTTCCAAATTCGGACTCGAACATGGTCAAAATAGGATTCCAAAAGCGATCATGAAAATACCCGCTACAGTTCGAGGACACGAATGCGCATCAAGAAACGTGCATAAAAACACTCGCTACAAAAGATACGCACATAACTAAAAGTACAAAATCATGCACAAAAGAACTCACGCAAAAGTGCATTCGCCAAAAAGATCATGAAAACACACACTACAATCATAGGACATTAATACAAACCAATAAACATGCACAAACACAATCGCTCAAATCGAACTGCACAAACGTACATGTGAAAAAACATGCGCAAAAGTGCATTCCCAAACAACGTTCTTAAAAACACGAAATACAACACTAGGACTTTAATACGCATAACCAAACATCACCAAAAACACTAGATACAAAAGATAAAGTGGAGTGGAAAAATAACACTCAACGTTTACGTTTACGTGGATTTTTTTGTGGATTAATTTATATTTTTGTTTTAATTGGTGGATTTAGTATTCTATAGGTACAAATTGATAATTAGGTGTCCATGAAGCAAAAATAATCAAAGAGTAAGAAAAGAGTTGCAATTAGGAAAATAAAATCAAATTAGAAGAGAGGATCCCTCAACATCTTCGATAGTGTCCACGAAGTCGAGCATAACTTTCTCATCCTGGCTCCAAATCAACTGGTTCCGGCGGCATAAGAAAGCTATTTCAGCTGGCTACAATTCCTGTCTAATGTCTAATTTCAAAATTCGGACTCGAACATGGTCAAAATTGGATTCCAAAAGCGATCATGACAATACCCGCTACAGTTCGAGGACACGAATGCGCATCAAGAAACGTGCACAAAAACACTCGCTACAAAAGATACGCACATAAGAAAAAGTACAAAAGCATGCACAAAATTACTCACAGAAAAGTGCATTCGCAAAAGGGATCATGAAAACACAAACCACAATCCTATGACATTAATACAAATCACAAACATGCACTAACACACCCGCTCAAATCGACCTGCACAAACGTACATGTAAAAAAACATGCGCAAAAGTGCATTCGCAAAAACGTTCTTAAAAACACGAAATACAACACTAGGACTTAAATACGCATAACCAAACAACAACAAAAACACAAGATGCAAAAGATACAATGGAGTGTAGAAATAGCACTCAACGTTGACGTTTACGTGGATTTTTTTGTGGATTAATTTTTTTTTTTTGTTTAAATTGGTGGATTTAGTATTCTATAGGTACAAATTGATAATTAGGTGTCCATGAAGCAAAAATGATCAAAGAGTAAGAAAAGAGTTGCAATTAGGAAAATAAAATCAAATTAGAAGAGAGAATCCCTCAACATCTTTGGTAGTGTCCACGAATTCGAGCATAACTTTCTCATCCGGAATCCAAATCAACTGGTTCTAGCGGCATTTGAAAGCTATTTTAGGTGGCTAAAATTCCTGTCTAATGTGAAATTTCCAAATTCTGACTCGAACATGGTCAAAATTGGATTCCAAAAGAGATCATGAAAATATCCGCTACAGTTCGAGGACACGAATGCGCATCAAGAAAAGTGCACAAAAACAATCGCTACAACAGATACGCACATAAATAAAAGTACAAAATCATGCACAAAAGTACTCAGGCAAAAGTGCATTCGCAAAAAGGATCATGAAAACACAAACTAGAATCCGAGGACATTAATATAAATCAACAAACATGCATAAACACACTCTCTCAAATAGACATGCACAAACGTACATGTAAAAAAACATGCGCAAAAGTGCCTTCCCAAACAACGTTCTTAAAAACACGAAATACAACACTAGGACTTTAATACGCATAACCAAACAACAACAAAAACACTGGATACAAAAGATAAAGTGGAGTGTAGAAATAACACTCAACGTTTACTTTTACGTGGATTTTTTTATGGATTAATTTATATTTCTGTTTTAATTGGTGGATTTAGTATTCTATAGGTACAAATTGATAATTAGGTGTCCATGAAGCAAAAATGATCAAAGAGTAAGAAAAGAGTTGCAATTAGGAAAATAAAATCAAATTAGAAGAGAGGATCCCTCAACATCTTCAGTAGTGTCCACGAAGTCGAGCATAACTTTCTCATCCTGACTCCAAATCAACTGGTTCCGGCGGCATAAGAAAGCTATTTTAGGTGGCTACAATTCCTGTCTAATGTGAAATTTCCAAATTCTGACTCGAACATGGTCAAAATTGGATTCCAAAAGCGATCATGAAAATATCCGCTACAGTTCGAGGACACGAATGCGCATCAAGAAACGTGCACAAAAACACTCGCTACAACAGATACGCACATAAATAAAAGTACAAAATCATGCACAAAAGTACTCAGGCAAAAGTGCATTCGCAAAAAGGATCATGAAAACACAAACTAGAATCCGAGGACATTAATATAAATCAACAAACATGCATAAACACACTCTCTCAAATAGACATGCACAAACGTACATGTAAAAAAACATGCGCAAAAGTGCCTTCCCAAACAACGTTCTTAAAAACACGAAATACAACACTAGGACTTTAATACGCATAACCAAACAACAACAAAAACACTGGATACAAAGATAAGTGGAGTGTAGAAATAACACTCAACGTTTACTTTTACTGTGGATTTTTTTATGGATTAATTTATATTTCTGTGTTTAATTGGTGGATTTAGTATTCTATAGGTACAAATTGATAATTAGGTGTCCATGAAGCAAAAATGATCAAAGAGTAAGAAAAGAGTTGCAATTAGGAAAATAAAATCAAATTAGAAGAGAGGATCCCTCAACATCTTCAGTAGTGTCCACGAAGTCGAGCATAACTTTCTCATCCTGACTCCAAATAAACTGGTTCCGGCGGCATAAGAAAGCTATTTCAAATGGCTACAATTCCTATCTAATGTCAAATTTCAAAATTCGGACTCGAACATGGTCAAAATTGGATTCCAAAAGCGATCATGAAAATACCCGCTACAGTTCGAGGACACGAATGCGCATCAAGAAACGTGCACAAAAACACTCGCTACAAAAGATACGCACATAAGAAAAAGTACAAAAGCATGCACAAAAGTACTCACAGAAAAGTGCATTCGCAAAAAGGATCATGAAAACACAAACTACAATCCTATGACATTAATACAAATCACAAACATGCACTAACACACCCGCTCAAATCGACATGCAAAAACGTACATGTAAAAAAACATGCGCAAAAGTGTATTCGCAAAAACGTTCTTAAAAACACGAAATACAACACTAGGACTTTAATACGCATAACCACACAACAACAAAAACACAAGATGCAAAAGATACAGTGGAGTGTAGAAATAGCACTCAACGTTGACGTTTACGTGGATTTTTTTGTGGATTAATTTTTTTTTTTTTTTTGTTTAAATTGCTGGATTTAGTATTCTATAGGTACAAATTGATAATTAGGTGTCCATGAAGCAAAAATGATCAAAGAGTAAGAAAAGAGTTGCAATTAGGAACATAAAATCAAATTAGAAGAGAGAATCCCTCAACATCTTCGGTAGTGTCCACGACGTCGAGCATAACTTTCTCATCCGGAATCCAAATCAACTGGTTCTTGCGGCATTAGAAAGCTATTTTAGGTGGCTACAATTCCTGTCTAATGTGAAATTTCCAAATTCTGACTCGAACATGGTCAAAATTGGATTCCAAAAGCGATCATGAAAATATCCGCTACAGTTCGAGGACACGAATGCGCATCAAGAAACGTGCACAAAAACAATCGCTACAACAGATACGCACATAAATAAAAGTACAAAATCATGCACAAAAGTACTCAGGCAAAAGTGCATTCGCAAAAAGGATCATGAAAACACAAACTAGAATCCGAGGACATTCATATAAATCAACAAACATGCACAAACACACTCTCTCAAATAGACATGCACAAACGTACATGTAAAAAAACATGCGCAAAAGTGCATTCCCAAACAACGTTCTTAAAAACACGAAATACAACACTAGGACTTTAATACGCATAACCAAACAACAACAAAAACACTGGATACAAAAGATAAAGTGGAGTGTAGAAATAACACTCAACGTTTACGTTTACGTGGATTTTTTTATGGATTAATTTATATTTCTATTTTAATTGGTGGATTTAGTATTATATAGGTACAAATTGATAATTAGGTGTCCATGAAGCAAAAATGATCAATGATTTAGAAAAGAGTTGCAATTAAGAAAATAAAATCAAATTAGAAGAGAGGATCCCTCAACATCTTCGGTAGTGTCCACGAAGTCAAGCATAACTTTCTAATCCGGACTCCAAATCAACTGGTTCCGGCGGCCTTAGAAAGCTATTTCAGCTGGCTACAATTCCTGTCTAATGTCAAATTTCCATATTCGGATTCGAACATGGTCAAAATTGGATTCCAAAAGCGATCATGAAAATACCCGCTACAGTTCGAGGACACGAATCCGCATCAAGAAACGTGCACAAAAACACTCGCTACAAAAGATACGCACATAAGTAAAAGTACAAAATCATGCACAAAATTACTCACGCAAAAGTGCATTCGCAAAAAGCATCATGAAAACACAAACTACAATCCGAGGACCTTAATACAAATCAACAAACATGCATTAACATACTCTCTCAAATAGACATGCACAAACGTACATGTAAAAAAACATGCGCAAAAGTGCATTCCCAACAACGTTCTTAAAAACACGAAATACAACACTAGGACTGTAATACGCATAACCAAACCACATCAAAGACACTAGATACAAAAGATACAGTGGAGTGTAGAAAGAACACTCAACGTTTACGTTAACGTGGATTTTTTTGTGGATTAATTTATATTTCTGTTTTAATTGGTGGATTTAGTATTCTATAGGTACAAATTGATAATTAGGTGTCCATGAAGCAAAAATGATAAAAGAATAAGAAAAGAGTTGCAATTAGGAAAATAAAATCAAATTAGAATAGAGGATCCCTCAACATCTTCGGTAGTGTCCACGAAGGCGAGCATATCTTTTTCATACGGACTCCTAATCAACTGGTTGCGGCGGCATTAGAAAGCTATTTCAGCTGGCTACAATTCCTGTCTAATGTCAAATTTCCAAATTCAGACTCGAACATGGTCAAAATTGGATTCCAAAAGCGATCATGAAAATACCCGCTAAAGTTCGAGGACACGAATACTCATCAAGAAACGTGCACAAAAACACTCGCTACAAATGATACGCACATAAGAAAAAGTACAAAAGCATGCACAAAAGTAGTCACGAAAAAGTGCATTCGCAAAAAGGATCATGAAAACACAAACTACAATCCTAGGACATTAATACAAATCAATAAACATGCACAAACCCAATCGCTCAAATCGACATTCACACACGTACATGTAAAAAAACATGCGCAAAAGTGCATTCCCAAACAACGTTCTTTAAAACACGAAATACAACACTAGGACATTAATACGCATAACCAAACAACCGCAAAAGCACTGGATACAAAAGATAAATTGGAGTGTAGAAATAACACTCACCGTTTACGTTTACGTGGATTTTTTTATGGATTAATTTATATTTCTGTTTTAATTGGTGAATTTAGTATTCTATAGGTACAAATTGTTAATTAGGTGTCCATGAAGCAAAAATGATCAAAGAGTAAGAAAAGAGTTGCAATTAGGAAATTAAAATCAAATTAGAAGAGAGGATCCCTCAACATCTTTGGTAGTGTCCACGAAGTGGAGCATAACTTTCTATTCCGGACTCCAAATCAACTGGTTCCGGCAGCATTAGAACGCTATTTCAACTGGCTACAATTCCTGTCTAATGTCAAATTTCCAAATTCGGACTTGAACATGGTCAAAATTGGATTCCAAAAGCGATCATGAAAATACGTGCTACAGTTCGAGGACACGAATGCGCATCAAGAAACGTGCTCAAAAACACTCGCTACAAAGGTTACGCACATAAGAAAAAGTACAAAAGCATGCACAAAAGTACTCACGCAAAAGTGCATTCGCAAAAAAGGAGCATGAAAACACAAACTACAATCCTAGGATATTAATAAAAAACAACAAACATGCACTAACGCACTCGCTCAAATCGACATGCACAAACGTACATGTAAAAAAACATGCGCAAAAGTACATTCGCAACAACGTTCTTAAAAACACGAAATACAAGACTAGTACTTTAATACGTATAACCAAACAACAGCAAAAACACTGGATACAAACGATACAGTGGAGTGTAGAAATAACACTCAACGTTTACGTTTACGAGGATTTTTTTGTGGATTAATTTATATTTCTGTTTTAATTGGTGGATTTAGTATTCTATATGTACAAATTGATAATTAGGTGTCCATGAAGCAAAAATGATCAAAGAGTAATAAAAGAGTTGCAATTAGGAAAATAAAATCAAATTAGAAAAGAGGATCCCTCAACATCTTCGGTAGTGTCCACGAAGTCGAGCATAACTTTCTCATCCGGACACCAAATCAACTGGTTCCACCGCCATTAGAAACCTATTTCACCTGGCTACAATTCCTGTCTAATGTCAAATTTCCAAATTCAGAATCGAACATGGTCAAAATTGTATTCCAAAAGCGGTCATGAAAATACCCGCTACTGTTCGAGGACACGAATGCGCATCAAGAAACGTGCAGCAAAACACTCGCTACAAAAGATACGCACATAAGTAAAAGTACAAAATCATGCACAAAAGTACTCACGCAAAAGTGCATTCGCAAAAAGGATCATGAAAACACAAACTACAATCCGAGGACATTAATACAAATCAACAAACATGCACAAACAAACTCTCTCAAATAGACATGCACAAACGTACATTTAAAAAAACATGCGCAAAAGTGCATTCGCAACAACGTTCTTAAAACCACGAAATACAACACTAGGACTTTAATACGCATAACCAAACAACAGCAGAAACACTGGATACAAAAGATACAGTGGAGTGTAGAAATAACACTCTACGTTTACGTTTACGTGGATTTTTTTATGGATTAATTTATATTTATTTCTTTAATAGGTAGATTTAGTATTCTATAGGTACAAATTGATAATTAGGTGTCCATGAAGCAAAAATGGTGAAAGAGTTAGAAAAGAGTTGCAATTAGGAAAATAAAATCAAATTAGAAAAGAGGATCCCTCAACATCTTCGGTAGTGTCCACCAATTCGAGCATAACTTTCTCATCCGGACTCCAAATCAACTGGTTCCGGCGGGATTACAAAGCTATTTCAACTGGCTACAATTCCTGCCTAATGTCAATTTTCCAAATTCGGACTTGAACATGGTCAAATTTGGATTCCAAGAGCGATCATGAAAATACGTGCTACAGTTCGAGGACACGAATGCGCATCAAAAAACATGCACAAAAACATTCGCTACAAAAGATACGCACATAAGAAAAAGTACAAAAGCATGCACAAAAGTACTCACGCAAAAGTGCATTCGCAAAAAGGATCATGAAAACACAAACTACAATCCTAGGATATTAATAGAAATCAAAAAACATGCACTAACACACTCGCTCGAATCGACATGGGACAAACGTACATGTAAAAAAACATGCGCAAAAGTGCATTCGCAAAATCTTTCTTAAAAACACGAAATACAACATTAGGACTGTAATACGCATAACCAAACAACAGCAAAAACACAAGATACAAAAGATACAGTGGAGTGTAGAAATAACACTCAACGTTTACGTTTACGCGGATTTTTTTGTGGATTAATTTATATTTCTGTTTTAATTAGTGGATTTAGTATACTATATGTACAAATTGATAATTAGGTGTCCATGAAGCAAAAATGATCAAAGAGTAATAAAAGAGTTGCAATTAGGAAAATAAAATCAAATTAGAAGAGAGGATCCCTCAACATCTTCGGTAGTGTCCACGAAGTCGAGCATAACTTTCTCATCCGGACACCAAATCAACTGGTTCCAGCGGCATTAGAAACCTATTTCAGGTGGCTACAATTCCTGTCTAATGTCAAATTTCCAAATTCGGAATCGAACATGGTCAAAATTGGATTCCAAAAGCGATCATGAAAATACCCGCTACAGTTCGAGGACACGAATGCGCATCAAGAAACGTGCACCAAAACACTCGCTACAAAAGATGCGCACATAAGTAAAAGTACAAAATCATGCACAAAAGTACTCACGCAAAAGTGCATTCGCAAAAAGGATCATGAAAACACAAACTACAATCCGAGGACATTAATACAAATCAACAAACATGCACAAACACACTCTCTCAAATAGACATGCACAAACGTACATGTAAAAAAACATGCGCAAAAGTGCATTCGCAACAACGTTCTTAAAAACACGAAATACAACACTAGGACTTTAATACGCATCACCAAACAACAGCAAAAATACTGGATACAAAAGATACAGTGGAGTGCAGAAATAACACTCAACGTTTACGTTTACGAGGATTTTTTTGTGGATTAATTCATATTTTTGTTTTAATTGGTGGATTTAGTATTCTGTATGTACAAATTGATAATTAGGTGTCCTTGAAGCAAAAATGATCCAAGAGTAATAAAAGAGTTGCAATTAGGAAAATAAAATCAAATTAGAAGAGAGGATCCCTCAACATCTTCGGTAGTGTCCACGAAGTCGAGCATAACTTTCTCATTCAGACACCAAATCAACTGGTTCAAGCGGCATTAGAACGCTATTTCAACTGGCTACAATTTCTATCTAAAGTCAAATTTCCAAATTCGGACTCGAACATGGTCAAAATTGGATTTCAAAAGCGATCATGAAAATACGTGCTACAGTTCGAGGACACGAATGCGCATCAAGAAACGTGCACAAAACACTCGCTACAAAGGATACGCACATAAGAAAAAGTATAAAAGCATGCACAAAAGTACTCACGCAAAAGTGCATTCGCAAAAAGGATCATGAAAACACAAACTACAATCCTAGGACATTAATAAAAATCAACAAACATCGCTTCGCTGGGATGTCGGTGCTTGCCCCGG
>NW_012192830.1:2941913-2965594 GCF_000504015.1 Erythranthe guttata
TCAACTCTTTGATAGTTGAGTCGAACCTAATGTTCCAACTACGGGATGCTTGCTTCAATCCATAAATGGATCGCTGGAGCTTGCAAACCTTTTGCTCACTTCCAGAAGATATGAAGCCTTCCGGCTGCGCCATGTAAATTTCTTCCTCAATATCTCCATTAAGGAAGGCGGTCTTCACATCCATTTGCCATATCTCGTAGTCGTACCACGCAGCTATGGCCAGCAAAATCCTAATGGACTTCAGCATCGCGACTGGCGAAAAAGTTTCCTCATAGTCAACGCCTTGCCTTTGAGTGTAACCTTTCGCTACCAATCTAGCTTTATAGGTTGATACCTTTCCATCCACTCCAATTTTGTTCTTATAGATCCACTTGCAGCCTATAGGAACAATTCCCTTAGGTGGATCTACCAAGGTCCACACCTTGTTGGAGTACATGGAGTCCATTTCGGATTTCATGGCAGTTAGCCAATGTCCCATGTCCGCATCCGATACGGCCTCATTGTATGTTCTTGGATCTTGTCCAAGATCAACATGATCTTCATCATTTTCGAGGAGGAATAACCTATCCGGCATTTTCCGAACTCTTTCGGATCTACGTACCGTAGGTTCAGGAGGTATATTAGTGGTTTGTTGTATTGGTTCGATTACTTGTTCTTGCGTTTGAACTTCACTTTGTGGTTCTTGAACTACTTCAAGTTCTATCATGCTGCCCTTTCTATCGGATAGAAACTCCCTTTCCAAAAAGGTGGCATTTCTCGAAACAAACGTCTTTGCTTCTTTGACATAGTAGAACTCGTATCCCATCGAGTCTTCGGGATACCCCACAAAATAGCACAAGTCGGATTTACTATCCAACTTATCTCCCACTAATCGCTTCACATAAGCGAGACAACCCCATATCCTAATATGTTTGTAATTGGGTTTCCGGGAATGCCAAAGTTCATAAAGTGTGGATTTAACTGCTTTGGTGTTAACTCTATTCAGCAAATACGCGGCAGTACGGAGTGCATGACCCCACAAGTATGCCGGTAAGTTTGTGAACCCCATCATTGATCGAACCATATCTAATAAAGTTCGATTCCGACGTTCGGATACTCCATTAAGTTGAGGAGTTCCCGGTGGAGTCCATTGGGACTGTATCCCATTTTCTTTTAGATAGTCAATGAACTCGATGCTCAAGTACTCTCCACCACGATCGGATCGCAGCTTCTTAATACTTCGTCCGAGTTGCTTTTCTACTTCATGCCTAAAATCTTTGAACCTTTCAAATGTTTCAGACTTGTACTTCATCAAGTACACATACCCATACCTAGAATAATCGTCGGTAAAGGTGGCGAAGTAGTTATATCCACCCTTCGCACTAACACTTAGTGGACCACATACGTCTGTATGGATCAAATCCAAAAGACCCTCGGCTCGTTCCATTTTCCCTTTGTAGGGTGACTTGGTCATTTTCCCTTTAAGGCAAGATTCACAAGTTTGTAGTGATTTCACGTCCTCCAAAGAGAACAATCCTTCACTGACAAAATCGTTCATCCTTCTTAAAGAGACATGACCTAATCTAGCGTGCCAAAGTTGTGCGGGGTTTTGATCTATCTCCTTACGTTTTGCTGATTTTCGCCTTAGGGGCCCCCACTACCTTCACCAACTTCGAACTTGCTGTTTGGGAAGGGAACTCTTTCCTTTATCTTCTTTTGGGAAGAACTCTTCTTTCCAAAAGTAGCAGCAATGAGAACAAACTTCTCTTTCTTAATGGTGGACTCGAAACTGACCAACATGTTCATTAACTCATCCAAGGGAGAATCTAGTTTGTTCATGTTGAAGTTCACTATGAACGATTCATAGGAACTAGGAAGAGACAACAGGATCAAATCCAACGAGAGCTCGGCCGGGAGGGTGACATCGAGATTCACTAGCTTTTCAAGTAGAGTGATCATTTTGAGACAGTGCTCGTGGACCGAAGTCCCTTCGCGCAGTCTCGCCGTGATCAACTCCTTTGTAGCAGCGTACCTCGATGCCCTAATATTCTCACTATACATGCTATCGAGATGAGCCTTTATATCGAAAGCATGCAAATGAGACTCATATTTCCTCGCAAGCGCGGGCTCCATGGCGGCTATCATATAGCACCTAGCATGAGTGTCATCTTTCTTCCAAACTTCATAAGTTTCCTTTTCAGCATCAGTCGCTGTAGCAGGTATAGTGGCGGGAAGTCTCTCGTTCAAAACATAGAGACGCCCCTCAACAGTTAGCACAAGCTTAAGACTACGCAACCAATCTAGGTAATTAGGGCCATTGAGTTTATTGTCGAGGATTGACATTATGGGATTCTTAGACATAATTATCTGAGACATATAGAGAAGAGGATTATTAGAGATTCGCGTTAAATGATTGTTACAATTAAATGTTTGGACTTATGTTATTTAATTGTTCTCCCACTAATTTTATCGAGTTCCACTTCCCTCTAGTAGACGAACGAGAAAACTGATTTTTCTTAATGGGCTTTAGGTCCAATAGACAAATATAACCCGTAGTTAATCTAGCCCGATTATATTTGCCCAAAGGTAGATCACAATCAATCATATCCACAATATGACCCTAAATTAATTTTCCTCACACTTGATAATGACCTAAGTTAATCTCGCGAATATCAAAATCGTCGTGTGTCAAGTCTAACCTACCAATCAAAGATGCTCATAGAACTTGATTATGCCAAACTAATGCAGTCCCTAGTTAATCTAGCCGACCACGTTAATCCAACATAACCCTTTTCTATGGCTACCTTCATCATTATGTCAATTGAATTACAGCTTACTCTACCATAGCACTCCCCGCTAACACGGCTTACTGCACTATAGTAAAGGGCTACACATAATCCAACCGTTGGCAGAAGGAAAGAAATAACTCAACAGATTGGGTTTTTCTTTATAGCTTGAAATGATTCTTAATTGAATTAAGAATGAGGGATTTTATTTAAAAGTTTTATCTCATCAGAAGGTTTTGGATTGGTCTATGTGATTCCTACATCTATGTTCTCTAAAGGTATATGGAAGCGCATATTGTCCTAAGAGGAACATACGACCTAATTTCATAATTAATTACATTAATTAATTATCGGATTTCCAAAATAATTATAGAACCTCAACTAGCATAAATCATTCAAATAATATTGAGGTACTACTAATTAAGTTGAAGTATAATCAACATTATACGTGTGTTCTATTAATTGAAATCAATTTAACAATTTAAATTAATTAATTAATCTAACACCTATTTACTAAAATAGATGATTGTCGATCCAATTATCTAATTGGGATTAATTGAAAATAATTTTCCAAAAATTAAAATCAATTTGTTTTAAGTTTAATTTTAGAAATCTGAATTTTTTTTTTTTTTTTTTTTTTTTTTTTTCAGTGAACCGGTTCGGCCCAACCGGTCTGACCGGTTCGGACCGAAGCGGTCCGGTTCTGTCCGGTCCAGCTGACCCAAATCAGTGGGCCGGGTCAGTCGGACCGAGAACCGGTCTGACCGACCCGAATCCACGTGGATTCGGTCAACTAAATCGCACACAACCATCGAACCGGTCGATTCGACCGGTTCGATCCGAACAATTAAAAATCCGACATTTTTAAAACAATTTCAGATCCGATTTTCCAATTTTAAACAATTTTAAAGCTGGAAAAACTCTAAACAATATTTCAAAAATATTTTAAACTTACGAAAACTCCCAATTGCATAATACGACAATCGCTACTTTAATAAATCAAACATGCATATTAAAACGAGACAATCGCTACTTTAATAAATCAAACATGCATATTAAAACGAAACGCAATTAATTGCGCAACGAGCTCTGATACCACTGTTGGGTTTCGGGCACGTGTACGCAGCGGAAAACAAAAATTTTATGCGATTTAAACGACTTTAAAGCACATAAGCACATGCCCGACAAATTAAATCAATTAATTGCGTACCTTTGCGCTTCCAGCGAAATTAAAACAACAACATGCTTGATTACTTAATCGAAATTAAATCAATTAGCATGCTCGCGTTTAAATCAAATAATCATGCTCGCAATAATAAAACCAATTTCATGTAGACACATAAAGTCATACAAGTTTCTTATTAAAACGAACATGCATATATTAATTTAAACGTAACCGAATCGAATGACAATAGATTCGAAACATTACCTCTTGAAGCGTGAGGTAGGCGCACTTAGCAAGTCGAGATTGCTACGGAAACCAATCCGTACAATCGGGGCAGCAGCGGTGCAGCGGCAAGAGCGGCGAGACGGCCACGGCGGCGCGTGAATCTCACGCGCAGAGAAGATGGCTAGCTGCTCTTCCCACTCCTATTGATCCAATCTGTTTGCTGATCTGAAATTACAGCCTTGCTCCGACTTCCGTATCTCCATGCGTATTTACTGGATGAATAATTCCTTCTGGACGATGGTAGATTTATGAGTCGTGAAGCTTCTGTCAAAATTTCACGTCCATCCGATCACCGGTTGATTTATGGCGAATTTTCTCGCTGGACAGCGCAGAAAATCCGAGAGCAGTTTTTCAGAATTGCCTTCTCGCATCTTCGATTCTTCAATCTTCCTCCTCTTGGATTTCACCTCGTATACTTCGATCTACTAAACACGTGGCACTAGACACGTAATAGTCAGAATAACGGAAGAAATGAAAGAAGGAAAGGAATACCGAAAGAGATCGGCCAACGGATGGCCGATTCCGGCGATTTTCCGGCGACGATGGCGCGGTGGCCGAGGGGAGATGGCCGAGCGTGAGAGAGGGAGCGGCTAGGGTTTTTGGACGTGTTGTGTGTTTGTGCAAGACCTATAAATCATGTATTTATAGTCCCTTGCATAAAACCCTAACGGGCTTAAGTTGGACCGGGCCCAACAGCTTAAGCTCGTTAGTTCCCTCACTTGCTCGTCTCTCTCAATTCAATGATCGGAAAATCGTAACAATTACATATTCGGATTCATTATAATGTCCTCGTCATTACGAGTGCCATCTTTCATTTTCCAACTTTCCAAAAGTGGAAACCCTAGTTCAGTGCACTTTCTAAATTTGGAAACTTCCCGATTTAGAAAGTTCACTACAACTTTCGCCTATTCTTTTCCTTTTCTTATTCTCATTCATAATTCCAAATTACGAATGTTGGACCCAATCATATTGACTTCCAATCATGCAAAGATAAACCATTTTATCTCTGACCGTTTATTCAAAGATCTCATGTGCACGAGCAGTGTGACCCTCGATGGTTCAGGTGTAAGCTAGCCGTGGGCCCACAACCCTTTGTGGTCAAAACTCGTCCCCTTAGAGTTACGATTAAGATGAAACTCGTTTCAACTTAACCACCCAACGAATCAAGATTGGCGTCTAGCAACTACGCGTCATGATTCCCTAGATACAAATGAAGTGCCTGCAAGAACCTTCAGATATAGTTAACGTACAGTACGGTCCCTTCGATTCATATGTCCCGATCGAACTAGAGGCATTGGTTCATCGAGACCTCTTTATATGTTCGATGACGGTGCGATCGTTCTAAGTGTTGTAATCCTTACGTGCATGACTTAGAGAATCGAATTCTCTAATCATCACTTAGTCAGCTCTGGCCAGAGACTTAGAATGATTACAAACTTTCAGAACACACAGGACATCCAAGACTATTCTAGCGATCGAATCCCCGACTACAATGCACAGACCTCCCACTAGATTTCGGACTGCACGAACACTGGCCCTTGGGATGGTCCTCGGTGGAACTCAGGGACAGGTCACGATACAGCTGGTCCTCTAGTGAAGTCACGGTGATGTCTAGGTCATAAGGACTAATGGTGTACAACTATACCATAGATATCTCTACTCGATTATTGGGAACCACTTAGAGATTTCTAGGGTGAGGGAGTTCAGTGAACTCGTCAACTTACGAGCACCCACTTATGCATGCCGATATCACAATACCGTTTACTGATGAGATGCAGTACACATACACTAAGTGCTAGTCTTAATGGGAAAGGCCGATATCCTCATTAGTGGCGTAACCCTTCGACTAGGAACACGTTTAACAGTTATAATACTTAAGTAAATATCTCACGATCCTAACGATCAATTACTAGTACTTGTAATAACTGTAAGGACTATATCTATGCTTGTGACAAAGGGACAAAGATATAGAATGCCAATGTGTTTTATCATTAATACGAATAAAGGTTCGTTTATTACAATAATAAATACGAAAGACCACAGCCACAGGTTGGCTTGCTGGTCACCTACTCTAACAATTATAAGGATTGGAATTAGGATTAAAATTAGAATTAGAATTAGAATTAGGAGTAGGATATGTATTAGTATTAGTATTAGTATTAGTATTAATATTAATATAAGAATTATGATTATTATTAAGATATAAGATCAATATTGGTAAGGCAAATGGCAAATAGGCCCATGACAAGGGCACTTAATTAAAAGAGGGACATCCAACTTTTTTGTTTTTCAAATAAATCCTGCCAATTCAAACTTATTTGCAAATAAGAAAAATCCCTTTATATATACCAAAATTACCCCTAATTCATTGAAACCCAATTCAACTCCAATTTCATGATTTACACCCCAATTTAGCCCAATTTCATCAATTACCCAATTTTAACCATAATTTCAATTTTGACCCGCCACCACCGGAGACCGCCGGCTGCCGCCGTTGACCGGCGTTGACCGTCGGTCTTCGGCGTTGACTTTTTTTTTTTTTTTTGAAATTTGTTTTTTCTAGAATTTTTTTCCGGCCGGTCAACTGCCGTTGACTGCCGGGTCTCCGTCGTTGACTTTTTTTTTCATAATTATGTTTTTTCCTAAAAAAATATTTTAATTATATTACTGTCTTGGCTGCTAAATTACTGTCTCCGGCAATTATTTAACTGTCGGAGACAGTAATTTAACTGTAAAGTGACCTTTTTTTTTCTTCAAAAATATTTTAATTAATATTACTGTATTCGTTGCTAAATTACTGTATCCAGCAGTTATTTAACTGTCGGAACCAGTAATTTGACTGTTAATTAACTTTTTT
Source organism: Erythranthe guttata (assembly GCF_000504015.1). The sequence goes on from NW_012192830.1 coordinate 2,948,986, forward strand.
ATTCTTAAAAAAAATATTTTTAATTAATATTACTGTATTCGTTGCTAAATTAATGTCTCCAGCTGTCATTTAACTATCTGAGACAGTAATTTAACTGTTAATTGACTTTTTTATTCTTAAAAAAATATTTTTAATTAATATTACTGTATTCGTTGCTAAATTACTGTCTCCAACAGTTATTTAACAGTTAAATTACTGTCTCCGGCAGTTAAATAACTGCTTGAGACAATAATTTAGCAGCCAAGACAGTAATATTAATTAAAATATTTTTTAAGAAAAAAAAAAGTCAATTAACAGTTAAGTTACTGTCTCCGACAGTAAATAACTGCTGGAGAAAGTAATTTAGCAGCTAAGACAGTAATATTAATTAAAATATTTTTTTTCAGAAAACACAAAACAAAAAATTGAATTAAAAAAAATAATAAAAAAGTCAACGCCGGAGACTCGGCGGTCAACGGCGGTTGACCTACTGGAAAAAAAAATTCAGAAAAAAAAAAATCAAGGCCGGAGACCAACGGTCTCCAGTGGTGGCGGGTCAAAATTGGTTAATTGGTAATTTTAGACTAAATTTGGTGAAAATCATGAAATTTGAGTTGAATTGGGTTTCAATGAATTGGGGGTAATTTTGGTATGTATAAAAGGGTTTTCCTTATTTGCAAATAAGTTTGAATGAGCTGGAAATATTTGAAAGACAAAAAAGTTTGATGTCCCTTTTTGAATTAAGAGCCCTTGTCATGGGCATACTTGTCATGTGCCCTTAATATTACTATATTACACAATTATAATGACTTTTGTTGTGTTAATATTAATGTGCTAGAGATTAATATGGTTATATTATTGTGTTAAATTGTAGTATAGTTAATATTACTGTGTTTAAAAGTAATATAGTTTAATTTATTGTCAACCACAGTAATATTGTTGTTTAACCATGGACAAAAAGATGTTAAAAAAATTAAAATAAAATAAGTCAACGCCGCCGGAGACCGGTATTAACTGCCGGTCAGCGACGGCAGAAGTCGAAAGTAAAATTGAAAAAGTCAACGCCGAAAACCGCCGGAAAATCAGGAAAAAAAGTGTAATTTGGGGTCAAATTGAGGTTAAATTAAATTTAATGATGAAATTGGAGCACATTAAAATGTGAGGGACTATTTTAGTCTTTTACAAACCTCTTGACAATATGTGGACTTAATTTGTAAAAGGGTTTTTTGTCTGGACCCCTTTATGAATAAGTGCCTATTGATGGGCTTATTTGTAAAGCGCCCTAATTTAAATCAGCAAACATATCTATATTATATATTATATATAAAACTAAGATACACAATAAAAGCTATCCACTTGAGGAGATTGAGTCCACATTATTTTATAAATTTCAAAATAGCCCCACTTACCATAATCATCTATATTATAATGTAATTGATTTCACATAATTAGTTTTCAAATTTTATTTCTCCTACATGTCAAAATAGTGTCTTTGTATTGGTTATTGAGTTTACTTTTTTAATCCATTGTTTCATAGTAATAATGTAAATATATAAATGGACATAATTCTTTTTTTGGGTTAATTAAATTTATAGCATAATATTATATTAATTGCAAAAAAACTCCAATTATCATAATTATCTATATTATTACTTAATTCATTTCACATTATTGGTTTTCAAATTTCGTCTCTCCTACATGTCAAAATAGTGTTTTTTTATTGGTCAATGATTTTCCTTTTTTATAAACAATATTTTGATTAAAAAACGTAGGCCTTAAACGCATTTTTTTTAATTTCACAATTGAGTAAATTTTATGCACAGTATTATTTTAATTGCAAAAAAACCCCACTTACAAGAATCACCCATATTGTTAATGAAATAAATCTACATTATTTGTTTTCAAATTATATATCTCCTACATGTCAAAATGGTGTATTTTTATTGGTTAATGAGTTCCATTTTTTTATAAACAATATTTTGATTACAAAAAGGACTTAAATGCAATTTCATAAATTTTCAATCGAGTAAATTTTATGTACAATATTATATTAATTGCAAAAGAACCCCACTTGCAAGAATCACCCATATTATTAATGAAATAATTCCACATTATTGGTTTTCAAATTTTATTTCTCCTACATGTCAAAATAGTGTCTTTTTATTGGTTAATGAGTTTTTTTTATAAACAATATTTTGATTAAAAAACGTAGGACTTAAATGAATTTTTTATAATTTCGCAATTGAGTAAATTTTATGCACAATATTTTATTATTTGCAAAAAAAACCCCACTTACAAGAATCACCCATATTGTTATTGAAATAATTCCACATTATTGTTTTTCATATTTTATCTATCCTACATGTCAAAATAGTGTATTTTCATTGGTTAATGAGTTTTTTTTTTATAAACAATATTTTGATTAAAAAAACGTAGGACTTAAATGCAATTTTTATAATTTCACAATAGAGTAAATTTTATGCACAATATTATATTATTTGCAAAAACATACATGAGATGTAGATGTTAAATATCGAAATTTGGGAAATAAGGGAGAATTATGTTCCACGACATATTTTTTATTGGTTATTGATTTGAAAAAAACGTAGGAGCTATATTCAACTTTCATAATTTCACATATTATTATTTTTAAATTAATTTAGATAAAATCGGTAATTATATTAATTATTTTATTTGTTACCTTTATTACATTCCCTAACAATCTTCCAAACGCACGTGAAATAGCAGGCTTGATCGTTGGGGACTTTGACACACAAGAGGGTGTTAGGGATATTGTAGTTGAGACACGCTAAAATACGCTTCAACGAATCGGTGAGCTCCATCCTCTTTACATGCCTCTACAATATCCTCTTTTATTTTCTTACGGTGAAGATGGTAATCGAGACAATATCCGTTTGAGAGAATCTTCGCTTGCTGATAATAGAAAACGGAGGAAGGTAAGCATTCGAGAGTTCTTTGCATACATAATCCAGAAACGGCATGGAGTGTTAGAGTAGGTGACTGAAGAGCCAACTAATTGTTGTGTTTTCTCACGCTACTCGTAAATAATCTATTTCGTATTAATGATAAAAACCCCCTTTGGCATTCTATATCTTTGTCCCTTGCATAAGCATAGAAATAGTCCTTATTGTTACTTAATTACTGTAAATAGATCTAGTAGAATCGTGAGATTATTTATTTAAGTATAGTAACGGTTAAACATAGTTCCTAGTCAACGGGTTACGCCACTAATGAGGATATCGGCCTTTCCCATTCGAGACTAGCACTTAGTGTATGTGTATTGCATCTCAACAGTCAACGGTGTTGTAACATCGGCATACATAAGTGGGTGCTCATAAGTTGATGAGTTCACTGAACTCCCTCAATCTAGAGATCTCTAAGTGGTTCTCAATAATCGAGTAGAGATTTCTATGATATAGTTGTACACCATTAATCCTGAAGACCTAGACATCACCGTGACTTCATTAGAGGGACCAGCTGTATCGTGACATGTCCCTGAGTTCCACCGAGGACCACTCCAAGGGCCAGTGTTTGTGCAGTCCAAAATCTAGTGGGAGGTCTGTGCATTGTAGTAGGGGATTCGACCGCTTGATAAGTCATGGATATCCTGTGTGTTCTTGCGATTTATAATCCATGAAGTCTGTGGCCATAGCTGAAATTGTTGTGATTAGAGAAATATGTTTCTCTAAGTCAAACACGAACGGTTTATATAATCAAGAACGTCTACAGAGTTATTGAACTAATAAAAAGATCTCGATGAACCAATTCCTCTAGTTCAATCGGGATATATGTATCAAAGGGATCGTACTGTACGTTAACTATATCACACGGTTCTTGCATGCACTTCATTTGTATCTAGGGAATCATGATGCGTAGTTGCTAGACGCTAATCTTGATTCGTTGGGTGGGTAGTTATGTTGAAACTAGCTTCAACTTAATTATAACTCTAGGGACAAGTTTAAACCAAAATGTTTTGTGGGCCCACGGCTAGCTTACACCTGAACCATCGAGGGTCACACTGCTCGTGTACTTGAGATCCTTAATGCAACGAGCTAAGATTAATTAGTTAATCTTAGTGTAATTGGAAGTCAATGTGATTGAGTCCAACATTAGTAATTGTTAATTACGGATGAGAATAATTAGAGGAAAAGAATCAAACTGAAATTTAGTGAACTATCTATTTTGGGAAGTTTATCAATTTGGCAAGTCCTAAATTAGGGTTTCCAATTTCGGAAATTAGTAAATTGCGAAGTGGTACTCGTATCAACGAGAATTTGTGCTCGTTGTCAAAATATAATTGTTATATTTTTACGAGCGTTCGTTTGTTAGAAACGAGCCGAGAAAGAGAGTGGACTTAAGCTGTTAGGCGTGAAATTTTGACAAAAGTGTTAGTATTTATTTCGTGCAGATATTAATTATTTGTGTCAGATTCAGTTTTTCGTTACTGTTGCGTGAAGTGTTGCAACAGCTCGTGAAGCAGTTCGTAAAAACAGAAATAAACGAGACACAAATTTAATGTGGTTCGGATACAATTGTACCCTACATCCACAGGGACCTGCAAATAAAATTTACTAATTTTTAGTTTTACGAATACAATAGTAGGACTTAATCAAAATACAAAGACTCCCTCTTTGTTGACGTCGTTCTTGTATACTACGATGAATTATAAATCTTCAATTTGCAGCACGTCCCTTGCTCCGCACGGTTGACTCCCTTCAACGCTGAATCCCTCAGTCGGCGGATCGATCTCCTCCCGAGATCTGTTTAAGCCCCTCTCCCGAAGAACCGATCTTCTTTTTATATAGAAGAAGCAAACTTGTGATACTCCTTGAATCTTGGTGTCTTCACCACAAAGCCTTGAAGCCGGTATATTTTCTATGAAAATCACGTATCACGATGGAATAATAAAAACGAGAGGAAAAATATTTTATGTGAAAAATTTCTCTCGATCAAAGACGTTCGCAAAAATAAGAGCAGAAAAATATATTTTTTTTCTCTCCAATAAAAACGCATGAACAGACGTCTAAAGCTTTCCTTTATATAGTTGTCAGATTGAAAATTCCCTGTACAAGAAAAAAGACCTATTAGGTAGGAGTTACGTACGAGAGATATATTAAATAAAGAATTGTAAATCTCCAAGATATTCCATCCTAATCTAATTCCAATTACTAACAATAAAATATAAAAAATAATTATGCTTGTATAAAGATAATTCCCATTATTAATCAATTAATGATAAAATAAAGAATTAAAACACAAGGAAACTCCCCTTCTTATATTACGGCATATCTAGACTTGTGGTACAAGTCTTTGACACGTTTCCTTGCGAAGTCAGAATCCAAAGGATTCTAACAATCACGATCCCATCCTGCTCTCGTATATATGCTCTCCTACGTTTTTTGATTCACTGTACAACAAGGAAAACCAGAGTCCATTAGGGTTAGGAAACTCTTAATCACGTAGAAAATAATATTTTCAATACAAAGAAACTCTTTAGAATAATAATTCCTATTATAAATCAATTAATGACAAATTAAAATAATTAAATGTTTCGAGGACTCTTCCCTTTTTTGGCTCATGGTATATGTAAACTTGTGGCACAAGTTTCATCTAATTCTCGTATAATTAGAATCCAAGGGACTCTAACAATCTCCCCCTTTGTCGTTTATTGATTATAATCATTTTCTCCCGCTGAGTAAAAACTCATCATCTCCATCTCTTTCAGCAACAACAGTGCCATCAACTGCTGCAATAGTGAGTGCCACAGTTTCGGCAACTGTTCCTACAGTAATGGCTTCGGCAGGTGGTTCACAACAGAGTCAGCTCCCCCTGCATGTGTTTCTCCCCCTGTAAATGATCCTTAGGCAGCTCTTCTTGTAAATGACTTCATTCTTGTGAAGATCTAAACCAATTAATGACAATAAACACAATATTAGAAAAAGTGAAATTCCTTCTCTTTTGAATACACACGTTCAGGTGTTAGTGTGGAGAGATAAATTATTTCTTCTCAAATTATCTAATGAGATAACTAAGGAAAATATGTTCCTCATACTAATACACATCTCCACAGAATTCCACATAGTGTTGTGGACTTAGAATCCCACCGAGATTCTAACACTCTCCCCCTTTGGCATTGATTGGTCAGAACATTTACTCCCCCTAAATATATGATACATGCGGTCAGCAAATTCAAAATAACAGCTGCAAATATAAACTGTTGCAGCAGTTTATCAAACAGTTCAGCAGATAGTGTACAGTTGTTCAATTAAGCAAAGAACAATAAAAAATATGCAGTAGCAGAATCAACTTCCCTTTACAATGAATTCCTCCTTATTTGTCATGTATTTCTGCACTATTCCAACAACTGTATGATGCATTGTCTTAACTGTTGTCTGAACTCCCCTTGCATTCCTGCACTGTTCCAGCAACTGTCTGATGCACTGTCGCAACAGTTGTCGGAACTCTCCCTGTGTTCATGCCATCGCTGACTGTTCTTTTCTCCCCCTTTCTGGGCAATCACCATGCATAGTTAACTCAACATGGACTAATGATCTTGATGATTCGAGCAAGCTGTTCAAACACTTAACAAAAAGATCAAACGTAGAGAGAATTTTGAAAGTAAGTAAGAAGAATCACCATACATGACGGGAACACAAAATCACAAACTCACACACTCAATAACACACGATAATTGCAATGCGAAATCAAAAGGATAGTGATATCAAATCCAGCATTAAATAACAAAGACTACAGACTTTGCCAAACTTCCTAAGAAACATGGAGATGAGAGGAGTAAACTCAATAGATCCGGCTGCAACAAAAAATTAAATTTAACCGGCACATAAACAAAAATCCCGTCTCTCTTTCTCTCTTTTTTTTTTTCTTAAAAAATGCCTAATGCAAGACAAGAAGTAAACATGAGAAATAAACATGAGTAAAGAGACATATGTGAATAGGATACTGCATGGACAAACAAAACATATGGGATTTATCTTCACATTCATGATAAATACAATCCCCAAAAATCCGACTGCCAATGCAACCAATAAACTTAATAATCCCAAGTCAAACACAAAGTTGCTCTTATTAGGTAGCGTACACACACGTCTAATGGTAGCTTTTTCCCATGAAAAACAGAGCAATTAAAAGGAACGGGATTATGGTGGTCGTGCAATGTGTAGTCCCCTGGGCTTTCTAATTGAGCCTTGTAGTGAGTGTTCGGTCAAGTGGTTTACTGGCTCGACTCAACTAGGCTTCGAACTATTCACTGGCCATATATATAATTTATATTGCCGTGCAATGTGTAGTCCCCTGGGCTTTCTAATTGAGCCATGTAGCGAGCTTTCGGCCATGTGATTTACTGACTCGACTCAAAAAGGCTTCGAACTATTCACTGACCAAATGGTTGTAGATATATATTTGTAACAGTAGTTCAAGAGTAGCTTTCACTAATTAAAAGATGCAGCTTTCCCTATATAAGCATCCAACCATGACAAGACTATTCAGAGAAATAAATAAGTTGGAGCCTTTTAAGTAATCATTTTGGGAATTGGTGAAGTTCTACCCCCACAATATTTAGAAGTACACGAAGTATCAAATTCACATTTGTCTCAATCATATGCAGTATGCTTAATGCAAGTCCTATATGAGATGCAAAAACATATGAAGTGTCCTACCACTAAAAGTTGCAGGTCTGGACACACAGACTGTTGCAACAGTTCATGCAACTGCATCAGATTAAACAACATAAATTCCCAGCAATTTTCGCAAGGAATCAAATCTCTGTGCATCAAGGGTTTTTGCAAAAACATCAGTTAATTCATTCTCTGTTGCAGCATAATCAATTGAGACAATCCCCTATTCGACCAAGTCCCTTATGAAACGATGACAAATATCAGTAAGCTTAGTTCTCGAATGTTGAATTGGATTCATAAACTTATTTTTCGCACTCAAATTATCAAAATTCAGAAGATCAAGTTTCTTATGCCCCAATCCAATTTTGTCAACAGAACTGTTGGAACAGTTAGTACTATCATCACATGATTTTAAAGAAGTAATGGAAGATAAACAATTAAGATCAGACTTCTTTACCCAGATTTTTTACTGAGTTTTATTCACTAAATCAACCTTTATCTTGGGTTTTTGAGACGACACAAAAGTGTGATCAATTTGAGCGGAAAGTGGTGAGCGGGCCATTATTCTTTTAACCATTTTCAAGTACTTAAAAAATCTGGGTCGTATATGACCAGGAACATGACAAAAATGACAAATAGGCACAAAACGTTTTCTTTGAGATGATTGTTTTGACGTAACAGTCGCAACAGTCTGTGAAACAGTGGATTGTTTAACAATATTGATTTTTCCTATTGGATATTCTTTCTGTTTCAAAGCATCATCAAATAGTTTATTAGCCCCTCTACCTAGATGACCATAGTTCGGCTGACTTGTTCTCAAAGTTTCATTCAGATTTACCCTACTTGTATTTAATTTAGAAATAGAATCTTGGGTTTTAGCAAATTTAGCCTTCAAACTATCAGTTTCTCTACTAGCAGAAATAGTATTTTGTTCAAGAGTAGAAATTCTTACCTTCAACACTTTGTTTTCCTGAATTAGAACAAGCTTCTCTTTTTCTAAGAATTTATTCGACTCACATATCTGAAGAAAATTTTCGTACATCCTTTCGTAGCTCGTCATTAATTCTTTCAAGGTTGCCTCGTCATCATCGCTGTTTGTTTTCTGAATCCCCATCATCACCTGTAAGAATAAAGGAAGTTAAACTGTTGTCGTCTATTGAAGGCAAATTATCATACCTGAGTTCTGTTTGAACTGTCTGTCCAACTACTGCAACAGTTTCAGCAGCAGTCTCTTTGCACTTGCTTATCAGAGTAGTTCCTTCGTAGGTCTCTTGTAGAACATCCCATGCCTCATTTGCTGATTTGCACATTGATATCAATTTGAATTGTTCGTCATCGATACAACTCAAGATAGCATTGGTTGCCTTGGAATTATAATCTGCTATTCGTACTTCTTCATCACTCCACTTTTCTTTTGGCATTTGAATGATCTCATGTGACTCATTCATTGAGGTAGGAGGTGTCCAACCAAATAGAATCGCGCGCCAGGCCCATTCATCAATAGATTTGATGAACATCTTCATCCTTATTTTCCAATCAGAGTAGTTCAATTCACCAAAGAGGGGTGGTAGAAATGCGCCTTCACGATGATTATTCATATCTGCAAAAAAAAAAATCAAAAAAATAAATCCCAAAATCTCACTAAGTGTATCTAGTGACAGGCTATGATACCAATTGTTAGTATTTATTTCGTGCAGATATTAATTATTTGTGTCAGATTCAGTTTTTCGTTACTGTTGCGTGAAGTGTTGCAACAGTTCGTGAAGCAGTTCGTAAAAAATACAATTGTACCCTACATCCACGGGGACCTGCAAATAAAATTTACTAATTTTTAGTTTTACGAATACAATAGTAGGACTTAATAAAAATACAAAGACTCCCTCTTTGTTGACGCCGTTCTTGTATACTACGATGAATTATAAATCTTCAATTTGCATCACGTCCCTTGCGCCGCACGGTTGAACTCCCTTCAATGCTGAATCCCTCAGTCGGTGGATCGATCTCCTCCCGAGATCTGTTTAAGCCCCTTTCCCGAAGAACCGATCTTCTTTTTATATAGAAGAAGCAAACTTGTGATACTCCTTGAATCTTGGTGTCTTCACCACAAAGCCTTGAAGCCGGTATATTTTCTATGAAAATCACGTATCACGATGGAATAATAAAAACGAGAGGAAAAATATTTTATGTGAAAAATTTCTCTCGATCAAAGACGTTCGCAAAAATAAGAGCAGAAAAATATATTTTTTTTCTCTCCAATAAAAACGCATGAACAGACGTCTAAAGCTTTCCTTTATATATTTGTCAGATTGAAAATTCCCTGTACAAGAAAAAAGACCTATTAGGTAGGAGTTACGTACAAGAGATATATTAAATATAGAATTGTAAATCTCCAAGATATTCCATCCTAATCTAATTCCAATTACTAACAATAAAATATAAAAAATAATTATGCTTGTATAAAGATAATTCCCATTATTAATCAATTAATGATAAAATAAAGAATTAAAACACAAGGAAACTCCCCTTCTTATGTTACGGTATATCTAGACTTGTGGTACAAGTCTTTTACACGTTTCCTTGCGAAGTTAGAATCCAAAGGATTCTAACAATCACGATCCCATGCTGCTCTCGTATATATGCTCTCCTACGTTTTTTGATTCACTGTACAACAAGGAAAACCAGAGTCCATTAGGGTTAGGAAACTCTTAATCACGTAGAAAATAATATTTTCAATACAAAGAAACTCTTTAGAATAATAATTCCTATTATAAATCAATTAATGACAAATTAAAATAATTAAAAGTTTCGAGGACTCTTCCCTTTTTTGGCTCATGGTATATGTAAACTTGTGGCATAAGTTTCATCTAATTCTCGTATAATTAGAATCCAAGGGATTCTAACAAAAAGCTTCATAACTCATAGATCTACAATCCGCCAAATGTAATTGTGCATCCAGTTAATAACCATGGAGATATTGAAGTCGGAGCAGGCCTGTAATTTCGGATCAGAAAAGAGGATGGATCAGTTGGAGTGGGAAGAGCAGCTAGCCATCTTCTCGAGTCTTCGTTCGATTCACGCTCCAAGGGTGAAGTATCGTTTTCCCTAATTAATATATATATTAATTAATTTATATTAATTGAGAATAGTGTATGTTAATTGATTATTGAATCACATGAATCTATATGTTCGATTATGTGTTTATGTGAATCGTTCGTTTAGCATGTTAATTATTTGATTTAATTTTGCGAGCTTGCTATAATGGTTTAATTTATGTCATTTAAATTAATTATTTTATGCGAGCATGTTTGTCGGTGATTGGAAGCGAAAATGTACACAATTAATTGTAATTATTGTGCGTGTTTGTTTAAATAAATTAGTTAATATAAATAAAATAAATAAAAAATTGTTTTCAGCTGCGTACACGTGCTCGATCCCCAACATGGAGAACATTCGTTATTTTTGCATGCCTAGAAATTATTTCAGCAGTTATGTGTTGATGGATTTTCGATGGTTGAGTCACAGAGGTTGAATTTCATAAGGTTCAATCAGGATAAACTTAGGGTTGACATGTACAAGGGTATCGAAGAAAATATTTTTAAAGGAGACACTGAGGGTAAATCAGTTGGACAACGCATTATAATTCCAGGGTCGTTCACCACCGGTCCAAGGTATATGTTTAAAAACTTCGTTGATGCTCTTCAAATATGTAACTGGGTTGGATTTCCCACCCTCTTCATCACCATCACATGCAATCCTCAATGGCCAGAAATACAAAGGGTGTTGAAAGATACAAATCTCAGGCCGGAGGATCGGCCAGACATTTTGTGTCCTGTGTTCGAGATGAAGCTCGATAGTATGATGTTAGAAATCAAGAAGGGTCGTATATTCGAACGTATTAGAGCATGTAAGTATTTAATTAGATATCAGTTTATAATTATACATTGACTACATTCATAGAAATTGGAGAATTTGCTCATGTGCGAGGTTAACTACTTATTGCTTCCTTAACTAAATTAATGCATATTTTTTAATACCATGTGTTTATATTTTCTATGCAGATGTATGCACAATTGAATTTCAGAAACGAGGTCTACCGTATGCACATATTTTATTGTGGTTGCATAATGACGATAAGCCCAATAACCTAGAAGAAATTGACAGGATCATATGTGCTGAAATTTTTGACGAAGAAAATGACAAAAAGATGTACCACTTGGTGGAGAAGTATATGATACATGGACCGTGCGGTCAGGAGAATTTGAAGTCTCCCTGTATGAAGGATCCAGTTTGCACGAAGCGATTTCCAAAGCCATTGTGAAGCGCTCTGAATCAGATGCATATGGTTTTACTGTGTACAGGAGAAGGGAAGATGGCAGAATAGTTACGAAGAAGAAGACTACTCTTGCCAATGGATTTGTAGTCCCGTACAATTGTATATTGTTGAGTAAATACAGAGCTCACATTAATATCGAGCTATGCAACCAAGACAAGTCAATCAAATACATGTTCAAATACGTAAACAAGGGGCATGACCGAGTTACAACGGCATTTTATGAAACACGCAATACAGATGGCGGTGCTGAGATTCGTGATGAGATAAAGATGTACTACGACTACAGATATCTTTCAGCATGTGAGGCAATGTGGAGGTTGTTTAATTTTGATATTCATTACAGAGACCCGTCCGTAATTAGGCTAAGCTTTCATATCCCTAATAATCAGCCGCTTGTCTTCAATGAAAACTAGTCCTTACAAAGTGTTCTAGATAGGCCATCTGCCAAGCAAACTATGTTCCTAGCGTGGTTTGAGGCCAAAAATAACTATCCACATGCTAGGGACTTGAGGTACGGATTTTCCACAGCAGTTTGAGTATAAAGAGGATTCTCGAACTTGGGCGCCAAGGACAAAAATATTTTCTATTGGTAGGACTACGAATTTCCCCCCTGGAAAGGGGGAAGACTATTACCTTAGGTTGCTACTTAACATTCAGAGGGGATGCACATGCTACGAGGACATCAGGAAAGTTTTTGACACCGTCTACCCTTACGTTCACGGATGCATGTTATGTGTTGGGTTTGTTAGATGACGACAAAGAATACGTAGATGCAATAATATAAGTGAATACTTGGGCATCGAGGGATTATATAAGAAGGTTATTTGCAATTGTGCTGCTTTCCAATAGCTTAAGTCGGCCCGAACATGTTTGACAAAGTTGTTGGTTGGATTCGGCGGAGTGTATTCCTTACAAACAACGTCTTCTTAATAATTCAGGTATGGCAATTTGTATAGCACATTATTCAGTTAGATTTTAAATATTACTCATTCTTTTAATATTGTCTCTTTATGTTTTGGACTAAATGCACATAATGTATCCATTTTTTGTTGCAGATTTACATATATCGGATGAAAGCTTGAATAACTATACTCTCACCGAAATAGAAAAAATATTGCAAAGCAATGGTAAAATCCTGCGTAATTACGCGCCCATGCCAGTTCCAATCGAATTCTCTGCGAAGGACACAGTAAACATATTGGTGTTAGATGAACTGGATTACGACCGGTTTGAAATGGGTAGAGAACTTCAACGGTGTCTTGCTCCCATTACAGACGAGCAAAGAAAGGTTTATGATGTAGTCATGGATGTTGTATCCAATGACCGTGGTGGAATGATCTTTCTATATGGCCATGGTGGAACGGGAAAGACGTTTCTATGGAAAAATCTTTCGGCTGCAGTTTGTTCCAAGGGAGAGATTGTAATTAACGTTGCATCGAGTGGTATAACATCGTTATTTCTCCCCGATGGAATAACAGTTCATTCTCGATTCGGACTACCCATAAATGTGTTGGGTTTCGGGCACGTGTACGCAGCGGAAAACAAAAATTTTATGCGATTTAACGACTTTAAAAGACATAAGCACATGCCCGATAATATTAATCAATTAATTGCGTACATTTGCGCTTCCAGCGAAATTAAAAACAACGTACATGCTAAATTATTTAACCGAATTTAAATCAATTAGCATGCTCGCGTTTAAATCAAATAACATGCTCGTAATATATAAATCAATTTCACGTAGCCACATAAATTCATACAAGAACGAACATACTTATTTAATTTAAACATAATCGAATTCATCAATGATTGATTCGAAAGGTTTACCTCTTGAAGCGTGAAGTAGGAGCGCTAAGCAAGACGAGATTGCTACGGAAACCAATCCGTGCAATCCAGGGCAGCAACGGCAATGCAGCGACGGCAATGATCCGAGCTACGGCGGCGCATGTGATTCACGCGCACAGAAGATGGCTAGCTGCTCTTCCACTCCTATTGATCCAACCTGTTTGTTGATCTGAAATTACAGCCTTGCTCCGACTTCAGTATCTCCATGCGTATTTACTGGATAAACAATTCCTTCTGGAAGATGGTAGATTAATGAGTCGTGAAGCTTCTGTCAAAATTTCACGTCCATCGGATGACCAGTTGATTTATGGCGAATTTTCTCGCTGGGCAGCGCAGAAAATCCGAGAGCAGTTTTTCGGAATTGCCTTCTCGCATCTTCGATTCCTCGATCTTCCTCCTCTTGGATTTCACCTCGTATAATTCGATCTACTAAACACGTGGCACTAGACACGTAATAGTCAGAATAACGGAAGAAAAGAAAGAAGGAAAGAAATACCGAAAGAGATCCGCCAACGGGTGGCCGATTCCGGCGAATTTCCGGCGACGGCGCGGTGGTGGTGGTCGTGGGAGAGGGTGGCTGATCGAGAGAGACAGTGGCTAGGGTTATGAACGTGTGTTCTCTTAGTTGTTTGTATGCAAGACCTATAAATCAAGTATTTATATGTCTTGCATAAAACCCTAACGGGCTTAAGTTAGACCGGGCCCAACAGCTTAAGTTCGTTAGTTCTTTTACTTGCTCATCTCTCTCAATTCGATGATCGGAAAACTGTAACGATTACATTTTTGGAATCATTATAATGTCCTCGTCATTACGAGTGCCAACTCTCGATTTCCAACTTTCCAAAAGTGGAAACCCTAATTCAGTGCACTTTCTAAATTTGGAAACTTCCCGATTTAGAAGGTTCACTAATACGTTCGCCTATTCTTTTCCTTTTCTTATTCTCATTCATAATTCCAAATTACGAATGTTGGACCCAATCATATTGACTTCCAATCATGCAAAGATAAACATATTTTACCTTTGACCGTTTATTCAAAGATCTCATGTGCACGAGCAGTGTGACCCTCGATGGTTCAGGTGTAAGCTAGCCGTGGGCCCACAACTCTTTGTGGTCAAAACTCTTCCCCTTAGAGTTACGATTAAGATGAAACTCGTTTCACCTTAATCACCCAACGAATCAAGATTGGCGTCTAGCAACTACGCGTCATGATTCCCTAGATACAAATGAAGTGCCTGCAAGAACCTTCAGATATAGTTAACGTACAGTACGGTCCCTTCGATTCATATGTCCCGATTGAACTAGAGGCATTGGTTCATCGAGACCTCTTTATATGTTCAATGACGGTGCGATCGTTCTAAGTATTGTAATCGTCACGTGCATGACTTAGAGAATCGAATCCTCTAATCATCACTTAGTCAGCTCTGGCCAGAGACTTAGAATGATTACAAACTATCAGAACACACAGGACATCCAAGACTATTCTAGCGATCGAATCCCCGACTACAATGCACAGACCTCCCACTAGATTTCGGACTGCACGAACACTGGCCCTTGGGATGGTCCTCGGTGGAACTCAGAGACAGGTCACGATACAGCTGGTCCTCTAGTGAAGTCACGGTGATGTCTAGGTCATAAGGACTAATGGTGTACAACTATACCATAGATATCTCTACTCGATTATTGGGAACCACTTAGAGATTTCTAGGGTGAGGGAGTTCAGTGAACTCGTCAACTTACGAGCACCCACTTATGCATGCCGATATCACAATACCGTTTACTGATGAGATGCAGTACACATACACTAAGTGCTAGTCTTCTAATGGGAAAGGCCGATATCCTCATTGGTGGCGTAACCTCGACTAGGAACACGTTTAACAGTTATAATACTTAAGTAAATATCTCACGATCCTAACGATCAATTACTAGTACTTGTAATAACTGTAAGGACTATATCTATGCTTGTGACAAAAGGACAAAGATATAGAATGCCAAGGTGTTTTATCATTAATACGAATAAAGGTTCGTTTATTACCATAATAAATACGAAAGACCACATCCACAAGTTGGCTTGTTGGTCACCTACTCTAACAAAATGTACACGAGAGTTTCGCCTGAAGCATATCGCAACAAAGTACACAAGCGGAGTTGCTCATAAGGGCAAAGCTTATTATATGGGACGAGGCTCCTATGATGCATAGATATTGTTGTGAAGAGCCTGACAAGACAATGAAGTCAATATTACAGACCATTTGGTGGTAAGGTTGTTGTTCTTGGAGGAGATTTTAGGCAGATTTTACCAGTTGTGCTCAAAGCATCAAGGCAGGACATAATACATGCTACGATAAACTCCTCTCCGCTGTGGAATCTCTGTCGTGTCATGAAGTTGACTAAGAACATGAGATTGCAGTCATGCTCTTCCCGATGACATGTTGATTGGTGATTCAAAAGATCCATTTAGAGACCTACTGGAATTCGTTTATCCGGATTTGTTGAGTAACATGTATGATCCAGGTTATTTTCAAGGGAGGGCATTTCTTGCACCAACTAATGAATGCGTCGAGTCTGTGAACGATCACTTAATGTCTCTCCTTCCTGGAGAGAAGTTGTACCTGAGCTCAAATAGTATGTGTAGGGAAGAGCAAACAACAAGGGATAATGCATAAATATATTCGACTGAATTCCTCAACATAATAAGATGCTCCAGAGTTCCTTCTCAACATATATATATATATATATATATATATATATATATATATATATATATATATATATATATATATATAAATATATATATG
>NW_012192830.1:2965694-2979377 GCF_000504015.1 Erythranthe guttata
AAAACAAATGTCGCAACTTGTATATAAGGATAATTCATTAGATAATCGAAATTATATTGCAAGAATACCTATGAGCATGTCAAAGAAAAATGCATGAGATAAAAATATGTGAGGACAAATTGTATGTCTATAAATAAAAAAGGAACAAATAAGTTAAAATTGGAAACACGTAATTAATAGGATTGTCATTGAATGAATGAAACATAGAGTCTAAAATTTATACTTTTATAAACAAACTTATATGTTAAATATTGACCACATTTGATTGGTGGTTTTCTAGTAAGTAAATCCAAAGTATAATTCAAACTCATTAAAAAAAATGTATAAAGATTTGAATGGATATATTAAAACAAATGAAATAATATAGAATGGTAATTTAAAATATCTTTTGAAAGCAATAGAAATAAATAAGTAAATAAAAATGATAAAGCATCATTGAACTAAAATTGTATAAAAATTATAATAATAGAAACGGAAAAAACAACACTTACAAAATATCATCAACCAAATTTTTTCTTCTTTCATTTCTTGCTTATGGCGTCGGAGTGAGGTGAAGATGAAGATAAAAACGGGTGGACAATTTCGCTTTGGTGTTGGGTGGGAAATGTGGTTTTATACTTGTATTGAGTATGATAATTAAGTTTAATATGTATAAATAAGGAAATAACCATTTATTATATAATTAACATAAATGCCGATATTCAAATTTGTAAGAAAAAATAAAAGATATGATTGGCTAAATCAAAGGAAATTCGAAATTTCCTTATTAAATATCAATATAAAATTTATTTTATAATTAGCATTAATGTAATTAAGAAATCATTTTTTTTTTGAAATAAGTTAAATAATAAATAAGATAAAATGTAATAAGGACTAATTAAGGAAAGAAGTCCACAAATAAAAGAGATTAAAAGATTTGGGATCAAAATTGAAGATGTCAAAACTTCAATTGTGTATTCTCCCTTTATATATTATATAGATTACATTTTATTTCTTAAATTTTTAGGTGATTTAATTTTCAGTAATGTATATTATTGATTGACAATGAACTATGAAAAATGTTCAGGTTACTTTACTTGCACGGTATCAAATGAGTTAAAAGCGATGTCAATGGATGTACTATAAAACACCACTTTTGATAACAAAGTTTCATGTTAATAATACGAATGTATTAGACGAGATAGTTGTACCATTTTGGTCACATGATGTATCTTATTTTTTATATCACATATTTTCTTATTTTATATTTTGTTTTATCATTTATTTTGTTTGATTCAATACTTAAATCAAAGTTAATAGATATTACTTTTTACGTTTTTTTATTATATTTTATTATCTATTAACTATTGAAAGTGTTTCTTTTAATTATTTTATCTTGAAATATTGGATTCGGCATGCAGTTAAGACAGTTGTTATCAAAATAAATTTAATAATAGATTTGGCAAACGAAGAATTTGAATTCATTGGGAATTATGGTTGTACACGTTGGGACTAAGGCAACTCGAACCGTAGCCATCCAATTGGAGACCCCAAACACTCCTTTGGGACCTCCTACAGTGTTTTGAGGTTTTTTTTTTCCTATTCCATTAAATACTTATGCAAGTATAAGGGGTCTCGTTAAAAAGCTTGTGGGCTTTATTCAAAAAAAAAAAAAAAAAAAGCTTGTGGGCCCTCACAAGGAAAAGTGTACCTCTATAAACAAAAAGAAATAAAAACGGAACAAGTAAAGTTATATACAATGTATTACAAAAAAGCCCAAAAATAGGGCTAATAAAGAAAGAAATAAACACTACAAAGCCTAAAAAGACTAAGAGGGTGTTTGGCTAAGCTTATTTTAACCAGTTGATGAGCTCGTAAGTCTGATAAGATGTTTTAAGAGTTGATAAGCTGTTACATCTTATTTTTAGGATTAATTTTTAGAGTGTTTGAATAATGAGTTTATTTCCTACTTTTACGCTTTATAAGATCTTAAAAAAAGGTAAATGGCAAATAGGCCCAAGACAAGAGCATTTAATTAAAAAAAAGGGCATCCCAATATTTTGTCTTCCAAATAAATCCACATCATTCAAACTTATTTGCAAATAAGGAAAACCCTTTTATATATATATCAAAATTACCCATAACTCCTTTAAACCCTAATTCAATTACAATTTCATGATTTACACCCCAATGTAGCTCAATTACACCAGTTAACTAATTTTGACTCTTTTTCCAATTTTGACCGCCATCGCCGGGGAACGCCTGGGAGCCGCCGTTGATCGGTCTCCCACGTTGACTTTTTTTTTTTGAATTTTTGTTTCCTTCAAAAAATTATTTTAATTAAAATTACTGTCTTGGCCTGCTATATTACTGTCTCTGACGGTAATTTAAATTGTTTGAAGCAGTAATTTTACTGTATTAATTAATTTTATCATCTTGCCCTGCAATTTTGCTGTCTTCGAGCGTAATATTATTGTCTCCGACTGTAATATTACTGTCTCATGCAATAATATTGCTATTCGGGAAAATAATATTCATAATATTAGTGTCCGGGACAGTAATATTACTGTTCGGGACAGTTATATTATTGTTTGGGCAATAATATTACTGTTTGGGACAATAATATTAGTAATATTACTATTTTGGCATTCAATATTACTATCTCAGACAATAATTTTGTTGTTAACACAGTAACGAAAAAAAAAAAAGAAAAAAAAACCCAACGCCGGAGATCGGCGATCTAAGGCGGATTGACCGGCCGGAAAAAAATTTCAAAGAAAAGTTTTCAAAAAACAAAAAAAAAAAAGTCAACGCCGGAATCTGGCCGGAAAAAAAAATCAAAAAAAAAAATTATTTTCTGAACAAAAAAAGTTTCTTTACAAAAATTTTGAAAATGGGGGATAATGGATGGAATTGATAAAAATTATATTATAGATGGTATTTTAGACAAAATACATGGGGATGAGTTTATTTGCAAGACTGGTTTTTGTCTGGAGCTATGTGCATTTAAGTCCCTTGTCAATATTGGCCATATTCCCCTTAAAAAAAGTTGGCTTAGAGGTACTTTTTTAAAAATATTTTATTTGCTCTCCAAGAGCTTATTTTAAAAAAAAAATAAGATTTTTTTTTTTTTAATTTACCAAACACTTTGGAAGAGCTTATAAACTCTGGAAGATCTTATAAGCTTAGCCAAACACCCTATAAATCTCAAAATTTGTTGTAAGGCCCCCAGACGAGGGTTAAAATGCAAATACACAGAAGTGCCACTCCCAAACAGCTGCCTCTTTGCACCAATTCCGAAAATTTCATAATAGTCCTTAGGTGGGGGTATTTATGCAAAAACCAAAAATATGAAAACCAACAGTAGCTCTCGTTCATACTGGACGAAAATTAGGAACATCCAGCTTGTCTCCATTATAAGCTGCCTTAGCCTCGAAGGGTAATGAACGTCATGAGAAATATTCTTGTATCGATTTGTGAGAATATGCCCAATTGGCAAGACGATCAGCCACCGTATTCTTTTGGCGAACGAAAAATAAAACATGCTGAAAACAAGAAGATGGTTCCACCTCGTGCATACAATGACGAAGAACGAACTCAAGTGAAACACTTTTATTTAACTTTATGCGGAGAACCCTAATAACAGAATCTTGAAATCAAATTCATCTTAAGAATATAATCACATAATTGGGATTATCGATATACCGTTCGCCATAGATTCCGATAGAGGTGATAAACGAGGATGATAGCAATCTACAAGCCAAGCCCTCTCTGAATCTCCTTGTGAGAACCTTATTCGTAGGCACACCTTCTTCTCTCTATCTCTCTAGTATCACAACTCACTAGTATTCTGTAATTGAGAGAATTATCAAATTGTGTTTGTTAATGAGTAGAAGAGTTGTGGATTATTTTATAGTATCAAGTTTATATTTTCACACTTTATCGTACCTTTTTATTTGAGCTTTTGGTGTGTTTTAATGATAATTGGTGCTTAAAAAGTTGATTTATTGTATTTTAGGTACAAATTGAAGAATTGGAAAAGTATGGGATAAACACTGCAATTTTGGAGAAAATATGGGCCAAGAGTGAAAAGGTCAAAATTCTGAAGATTTAAAGCCCGGACGGCCGTCCGAGTTTTAGTTCAAAATGTAGGACGGCCGTCCGAGATCACGAGGAGGCGCAGTAAAGGGATTTTCATTGCACAAGGAAACTACCTTCTTCCCCAAGTTTTCCACCCTATGTAAGACCAAGCCAAGCACACAATTGGGGATCCATCTTTTACGCAATTTCAAGAGCAACAAAGCAATAACGAAGACGAAGAATTCGAAGACTCCAAGCAAAGATTTATCGTTTATGATTTATTTTATTTGCGTTTTTGCTTTAATCATGAGTAGCTAATTTTCTTATTTCTAGGATTTTATTTGGAACCCTATGTGGGATTTATGAACCCCTTTCTATGATTTTATAAAAGTTTTAATTCCAGATTATTTCTTCTACTTGTTTTATTAAGTGCATGAACTTGATCAACTTATGTGCTTTTATGTTATTATTAATTGCATGAATCGGAATATCGGATTAATAATTATAACTGTGGAAGAAGAGCATTTGTGGTATTAACATAGAAATATAGTTAATCTCTTAGGTAGCCATTATTGAGATTTGTGTTAATGCTATGTTCCAGAATGAATTGCGTAGAAATACAGTAATTGAATCTAGAGTATTAGAATCGTAATACATGCGGAAGCGGGTTATGATTAATTTAGTATCTCAGGTTAATAATCCAAGTTAATTGCTTGCATAATTGAAGGAATTGGGGGAATAATAATCACATAGAGGGGAGAATAAAATCATAGGCTTGTTTACTCTGATTAAATCTTCGTTTTTAATTGCTTTCGTGCTCTTGTATTTTTAATTTGTTTTAATTTTTTTATCTTAGTTTAGTTTATTAATCCTCTTTCGACTGTGTAGGCTGGGCTTGAAAACAATTGGTAGAATTTAACGTCTAGGATTAGATAATTAAATATTCCCTGTGGATCGATACTTGGAATTAAAAAATGCACTTTATTACTTGTACGATACGTGCACTTGCATGTAGGTATTACAACCAACATATAGACGAGAGAAGAGGGCCACGATTCTTTTGTAACGGCAGAAGACAAATCCCATCCATCGTGGTCTTTTATTGCCATCACACGTTACAAATCAATTACCATAAAATCAGTCTTAATTCCATAATTGAACTACCCACAATTAATAAATTTAATTTAAAGCTTAATGTGCCATTAAACAAAAATAAAACTAACATTCTCCCACTTGGCCCATTGAACCGTTTAAGAAAAACAAGTTTAAAAATTATTTGACTCGGTGGGTTCTTCATACAAAACATTTGACACGTGATCACGATTTTAAAAGAAAATTAAGATGATTACCATAATGGCTAAATAAAGTAGTACTTTAATATTAGAACTAGTATGAGTTATTAATGTGAATCATAGCGGTCATATGATTCATTCATCATATTCCCTTCTATGTATCACGCCACTAATAACCCTTACTATTTTAATCCATAATAGCCCCTTTAATTTTGTCTTGTTAGGACAAATCCTGTTAAATTAATTTCAAATAAAATATGTGCACACATAATTGGAAACAGGAAAAACTGAAACATTTGATTAAATAAATTAATTGTCAATTACATAATCACTACTCATCAAATTATGGATTGCTCAAAGACCCATTTTAATAAAATGTTCTTCATATGTCTTTATAGGAAATCCCTTGGTTAATGGATCAGCAACCATGAGAGTTGTACTTAAATTCTCTATTGACACTTGTTGTTTCTGGACTCTTTCTTTAACAACCAAGTACTTAAGATCCATGTATTTGGATCCACTTGAATACTTTCATTCTAAGAGAAGAAAACGGCTGCGGTGTTATCACAATATATCTTCAAAGGCTTAGTAATTGAGTCAACAACCTTAAGCCCTAAGATAAAATTTCGCAACATAGTGCATGACTCGAGGACTCAAAACATGCTACAAACTCAGCCTCCATTGTAGAAGAAGCAATAATACTTTTCTTTAAACTCTTCCAAGAGATTGCTCCACCAGCTAGTAGAAATACAAAGCCCGATGTGGACTTTCTACTATCTAAAAAACCAGCAAAATCGAAGTCTGAATAACCAATAACCTCTAATTGGTCCGATCTCCATGTAATCATTTGTTCCTTGAAGATACCTCATAACCTTCTTTGCTGCTTCGAACACTTATCACACCCTCAAACTTAGATCTTTACTCGTCCCGAGTAAATCAAAACGAAACTACAACAAAAATGAAATATAAACAACAAACTAAACTAGGCCACTAACGTAGGGAATCACGATTGCATTTAGCGATGCAACAAGCCTTTGAACCCCTGGGTACCCCCAAAGGACGAGTTGTGTCTCGTGAGGGTTTTCAGA
Organism: Erythranthe guttata; assembly: GCF_000504015.1. The sequence continues at coordinate 2,972,134 of NW_012192830.1, forward strand.
CAACACACCCACAAAGTTGCCGGATTGGTCAAAGCATTGCAATTAATTCGAAAGATAAAACGAGCTAGATAACCTAAAATCTCAGAATGGCCCACGGCTTTAAGGTATTCGACTTTCCTACCGACGCAATTAGTTTTTTCTACACCAAAATGAAAGATAGACTCAAGAATCCGTAATTAAACAATAAACACAATCATCGAGGGTTTTGAGTAGAAATGTGGGTGAAAAGTAAGTTTTGATTCTGAAATTCAAAAACTCGAGTTGGGCATAAGTAGGTCTTTTTATTCAATAAGATACGACAACAACAATATATTGTGATTTTTCTCACAACTTTCTTCTTTTTTGTTTTTTTTTTTTTTTTTTTTTTTTTTTTTTTTTTTTTTTTTTATCGAATAAAAACGTAAAGACCATTGATAGAACTTCTAGCCAACAACTCGAAATCGTGAACACATAATTCAATTCTAACCTGCCCCCCAAACCTCAGGCTATTATACCCCTCAGAAAAATGCGCTCAAGCTTAATCGGAAAGGATTCGAAAGGCTATCCACACAAGTTGCAAAAACGCAGTCGGAAGGTTCATCTATAATTAGCCGGTGATCCACAATTTCAATTTTAAAATCAACTAGCCCATCTACTAATTCATTAATTGCTTTGCTTCCAAAGAACCCGGAAATGCAAATTACACTCGATCCTAAATGAAATGCATGTGACAAACATAACACAATAACAGAAATCAAAAAACATAAACGAAACTAAATTATATGATATGCATGTAGAAGACCAAATCAAAATAAGATAAATAAAATAAAATAAAAACAAAGTCTAGCAAAGATACATCGTAAACGAAATATCAATCCAACGACTCATCCCAAAACAAACGAACTAAAAACAAACAGGTTCAACACACACCACCCTCAAACTTAAATTCTAGCATAGTCCCTATGCTCAAAAGCAGAATAAAAAATAAAAGGGATAGAAAACACAACGTCCCCTAGTTGTCGTGATCGTCCTCGTGGGCTCCTCCCTCCTCTTCCGGTCGTCCCCGCTCGTACTCCTCCCAGGCCTGTGCCACCAGTGTAGTGGCTGCCGCTTGTGCTTGCTCGTCGGCGGCGGAGGTTGATGCTCCATCATATCGAGGCCGTGGTGGGAACGGCCGTGGCTCGACAATGTCATCGGTCCTGCACTGAAGCGCTGCAGCCATGGCTTTCATCATTTTCTTGAACCATCCCACATTTTCCTCCATAACATCCATCCATTGGCCGACATACTCCGGGAGCTGTGGTTCTGCTTCTTGTCTGCCTCTTCTGGCCCTTTGTTCTGGTCGAGCCGCATGAACACCTGAGGGACCCGCATCTGGTAAGTCTGAGTCGCCCTCGCCTAGGGGTCCACTCGCTGGCTGGAGCTTGTGGTAAGGGAAGATAGGCTGTGGTGACCTGGTGAGCCGGTCATCCGCGTATGTGGGGACCCCTGCACGATCACACAGTGTAGTGATAAGGGAAGGGAACATCAGACCTAGAGAGGTATCACCTAAGCATCGTCGGATCTCAGCGTGTATGATCGCGCCCACATTCACAGGTGTCCTCTTCATAATGGCGTACATCAGTGTAAGACGTGGGGCATAGGTCTTGGCCGTCGACTTTGTGGGCATGAGCCTGCTACTGACGAAGTACATCCATACCTTTGCTTCCCTTGAAAGTTCCCCCCGACGGAACCAGTGCTCTCCTTTTTGCCACTTCGAACCCCTAGGGCAAAGAGTCTGAATCAGCTCCTCATAGGTCGTTGCCATCTTCAGTTGTTGAAACGGCTCGGTCGAGACTTCGGGTAGGTGGAAAAACTTGTTGATTGTAGCAGCGTCATAGCGCACCTCTTGGTTTCGAAGAACGACCACCGACCCCGGGTGAAAACCGGCATTGGCATAGAAGAGCCTCACTAGATTCTCGTTGTAGTCCTCCGGTCGTTTGGCCAAGTACTTCCATTGTCGACGATCAAAGTTTTCGAAGATCGAATCTTTTTCCATGCCATCGAGATCTAATTCCCTTTCTGGAACAAACGGTCGGCTGTGGCGACGTATGAATTCCCTTTTTGCCTCGACGTTCACGTACAAAAGCTCATCTCCCGGTTCGAGGACTACACGGTCAAGGATGGTGTGTTGATTAGCACGGGATCCCATCTCAAGTTGCACGTTTCCCGTGCGTGGGGTTTGTTGCTCTTCCGGCACCTGAGATGGTGGTGGTGCGCTCGAAGTGCCCTCTTGGCTTCCCGTGCCTCGAGAAGCTGCCTTTTTCTTCGGTGCGGCTTTTCCCTTTGCCGGAGCCTTCTCCTTGGGTTGGGCTTTTTTGGTGGTTTCGCCCGTCTTTAAGAGTTTCTTGGCCGGCGACGTCATTTCGATCGAATTTGTGCGAGACGGAGGGTCGAAAGCCTTTGGAAGTTGGTTCGGGAATTTTGTCGAACACTTGGCGTGCCCAACTTGGTAAGCCTTTTGATTTCCACCGGTTGTTCGGTACCTATCCCTCCTACATCAATCACAACACCCAAGTGAGAATCCACCACCACAATTAACAATAGGTAGCTAAACAATCAACCCAAGTCATTCAAATCTTTATTTTATCCTTTAGTTCGAAATTAAGAACAATAGGGCAATTCCTATATCTAAACATTGGTTCACCCGCAAATTCATGTTTTGAATCCCAACACCAAGTACAAAATCACGTACTAGCATACACAATTAACAAACAAGGGGAAAAATCATGAAATTTTGGGGAAATTCGAAAGAATTGAAGAAAATGAAAGAAATGAAGATTAGATTGAAAATTTACCTTTTCTTGAAGATTCACCCACAAATTCTTGGAGTAAATGTGCAAATCGTGAATTTGTGATGTTCAAGTGTGTGATTGATGTGCTTTTATGATAGAAATTTGAAGATTTTGAAATTGGGGAGGGGTTAGGGTTTGGAATTAGAAAAAGGGGAAATAAGAAAATGAAGGGGGATCAGCCTTTTGAACTGTTTTTCGGCCCCAGATCGCGATCCACAATACCCGGATCGCGATCTGGAGGCTCACCCTGCAGCTTCTGGAAAAAGGCCCCAGATCGCGATCCGGCTTACCTGGATCGCGATCTGGCCCTTAAAATTTCAGCTTCTGGAAAAACGTCCCAGATCGCGATCCGACTTACCTGGATCGCGATCCGGGCCCAAAATTCGCTGCTACTGGAAAAACACCCCAGATCGCGATCCGGCTTACCTGGATCGCGATCCGGGACACCTAAAACCTGCCAAAACGAAAATTTAAATGGGTAAGATAGAGATGTTGAACCCTAAATTATAAAAATGCACGAAAAAGCTAAAAAATTAAAAACGAAAGCAAGAAAAAAAAGGAAAAAATGACAGAATATGAGCAACAATGGGTTGCCTCCCATTTAGCGCCCGTTTTACAGTCGACGGCTCGACTTCTTTTGGATTTATTGGGAGAAAATTAGTGCGACACGCTCCACTTCCTCGGGAGCACCATTCGGGTAGTAATGCTTAACTCGTTGCCCATTCACCTTGAACGACGGACCGTCTCGTCCTCGTATTTCGATTACACCTTGTGGGGTGACGCTCAGGACTACGAATGGTCCCGACCAACGGGACTTGAGCTTTCCCGGAAATAGTCGTAGCCGAGAATTGAATAACAGGACTTGGTCACCTGCCCGGAACTCTCGCTTTGTAATTCTTTTGTCATGCCACTTTTTCGTCTTTTCTTTGTAAATCTTGGCATTCTCGTAAGCATCATTTCTGAACTCCTCCATTTCGTTGAGTTGAAGCAATCGACGATCGCCGGCAGCTGTTTGATCGAAATTGAGCTTTTTGACTGCCCAATAAGCTCGGTGCTCCAATTCCACTGGCAGGTGGCACGCTTTTCCATACACGAGTTTGTACGGAGACATCCCAATCGGTGTCTTGAATGCGGTTCGATAGGCCCAAAGTGCATCATCGAGCTTCAATGCCCAATCTTTTCGGTTCGTGCTCACGGTCTTTTCCAGAATCTGTTTGATTTCTCGGTTTGACAACTCAGCAAGGCCATTCGTCTGTGGATGATAGGCTAGCGCAATTTTGTGTCGGATCCCCAACTTATTCGTGAGATTAGTGAGCAGTTTGTTGCAGAAGTGAGATCCTTCATCGCTAATGATCGCCCTGGGTGTCCCAAACCTTGAGAAAATGTTCTTGTGGAAGAATTTGAGGACCGTACGAGCATCGTTGGTTGTGGTGGCAATTGCTTCGACCCATTTGGACACATAGTCCACGGCAAGCAGAATGTATAACTTCCCGTTCGAAGAAGGGAATGGTCCCATGAAGTCTATGCCCCAAACATCGAAAAGCTCCACCTCTTGCATGTTGTTCAAAGGCATTTGGCTTTTGTTGGATAGGTTCCCTGTTCGTTGGCATCGATCACACCGTTTCACGAACTCGTAACTATCTCGGAAAAGGGTTGGCCAAAAGAAGCCTGACTGCAGAACCTTGGCGGCTGTGCGAGATTCCCCGTGATGCCCGCCACAGGGTGAAGAGTGGCAATGTGTGAGAATCTCACGTACTTCTGTTTCCGGAACACATCTTCGGATGACACGATCGGGGCCGGTTCTGAAAAGCAATGGCTCGTCCCAAAGATAGAAACGACTGTCGTGAAGGAATTTTTTCTTTTGGTGATACGATAGATCGTCAGGAATGATTCCACTGGCCAAGAAGTTGGCCACATCAGCATACCACGGAGTGTGAGCACTAATGGCGAGCAGTTGCTCGTCTGGGAAGGATTCCTGAATATTTCCTTCAGCTGGAACTTCTTCTAGTATGAGTCTGGAAAGATGATCTGCTACCACATTCTCGCTCCCTTTTTTGTCTCTGATTTCCAAGTCGAACTCCTGGAGTAGTAGTACCCATCTGATGAGTCTGGGCTTGGCGTCCTTCTTCGCGAACAAGTATCGAATAGCTGCGTGGTCGGTGTAAATGATCACCTGAGACCCCAAAATATACGGTCTGAACTTGTCAACAGCATAAACGACTGCAAGCATTTCCTTTTCGGTCGTTGAATAGTTCTTCTGTGCCTGGTCAAGTGTACGACTCGAATAGTAGATGGCTTTGAAGATTTTGTCCCTCCTTTGTCCCAATACAGCACCTACAGCATAGTCGCTCGCATCGCACATGATCTCGAATGGTTCCTCCCAATTGGGAGTAATCATAATCGGTGATTGGGTTAGCTTCTCCTTGAGAAACGTGAAAGCCTGCAAACAAGCAGAATCAAAATCAAAGGCAGCTTCCTTCTCAAGCAAATGACATAATGGTTTTACTATTTTCGAAAAATCTTTAATGAATCTACGGTAAAACCCAGCATGCCCTAAAAAACTTCTAACTCCCTTGACATCCTTCGGTGGAGGCAATTTTTCAATCGTTTCGATTTTTGCCCTATCCACCTCAAGACCCTTTTTCGAGACCTTGTGACCTAGAACAATACCTTCACGAACCATAAAATGACATTTTTCCCAATTTAAAACAAGGTTCGTTTCTGTACATCGTTTTAAAACAAGTTCTAGATTGTGCACACAATGATCGAAAGACGATCCAAACACAGAAAAATCATCCATAAACACCTCAAGAAACTCTTCTACCATATCGTGAAATATAGACATCATACATCGTTGAAAGGTAGCAGGCGCATTACACAAACCGAAAGGCATCCTACGAAATGCAAAAGTACCGTAGGGGCAAGTAAAAGTAGTTTTCTCTTGGTCTTCCGGGGCGATTGAAATTTGATTGTACCCCGAATAACCATCAAGAAAACAGTAATACTCGAAACCTCCTAGCCTGTCTAGCATTTGATCGATAAAGGGAAGGGGGAAATGGTCTTTTCTAGTGGCTGCATTCAATAATCGGTAATCGAAGCATACACGCCACCCAGTGACTGTTCTAGACGGAATAAGTTCATTTTTATCATTCACAATAACCGTCATCCCACCCCTTTTTGGCACAACCTGCACCGGACTGACCCACGGACTGTCAGAAATTGCATAAATCATACCAGCGCCTAACAATTTCAAGACTTCTTTTTTGACTACCTCTTTCATTGACGGGTTTAACCGCCTCTGAGGTTGGACTCTCGGTTTATAGACGTCTTCCATTAGAATTTTGTGTTGAACAATAGACGGGCTAATTCCCTTAATATCCTCAATAGACCAACCTATAGCTGACCTATATTCTCTAAGGACCTCCAGCAGTGTGTTTGTTTCGGCCTCGCTCAAACTAGAAGAAATAATTACCGGATAAGTCTTGTCTGCTCCAAGAAAAGCATAACAAAGATAATCCGGTAATTGCTTCAATTCTAGTACGGGGGCCGTATTCACACTAACTGGTATCTCGGGGACGATTCCTACCTCGTCTACGCCCAAAGTCTCGGCACACTCAAGAAACAACACACAATCAAGCACATCATTTTCAATAGGAGTTTCAGGGGAGGCAGAATGCAAATCAATAGAGTTAACAATGCAGTGCTCAACAGAATCACATAATTCATACAAATCAAAAAAGGAGGAAACACAGTCCTCGATCACGTCTATTCTACTGCAATGCTCAACATGCTCAGAGTGTTTAAATGCATTTGTCAAATTAAAAACAACTTCTTCCCCATTTACCCTAAGCATTAAAGATCCTAATTCCATATCAATCATCGCCTTACCAGTGGCTAAGAATGGACGACCTAAAATGATTGGTGCTTCATCATCTTCAGGCATTTCAAGTACCACAAAATCAACAGGCAAAATGAATTTATCTACTTTAACTAGCACATCTTCTACAATCCCATCGGGATATTTCAATGAACGATCAGCTAGCTGTAAAGTCATGCGAGTGCGGTTCAAATTTCCTAAGCCCAGTTTTAGAAACACAGACATAGGCATCAAATTAATACTTGCCCCTAAATCACATAAAGCTTTATCGAAAGTAGAATTGCCAATAATACAAGGAATAGTGTAACTCCCTGGATCTTTCATTTTTGGTGGTAGATTCGACTGAAGAATGGCACTGCAAGTTGCCGTGAGTGTCACTGGTGTGTCTTCTTCGATTCGAATTTTCTTGGATAGGACTTCCCTCATGAACTTGGTGTAGTTTGGCATTACCTCCAAGGCTTCTGCAAAAGGGATGTTGATTCGAATCTGCTTGATCTTTTCAATGAACTTCTTCAATTGATCCTTGAACTTCTTCTTCTTCTGTCTTTCTGGAC
>NW_012192831.1:0-31862 GCF_000504015.1 Erythranthe guttata
TTTCAAGTCGACAAATCATTAACATAATCAAAAGAACCCATAACAACCTCAACCCTAAAATCTAAAATTAGTCAGATCTTGTAATCTAAAATATTATACCTAATTTGATCCAATCAAACTAAAAAAAGTTGCAATTTTTTTGTACTAACTAAATCGTATACACAACAGATCAACATAGTATATTAGCTTCATATTCCAAATAAATGTAACAAAAAAAAGAACAAGGACACAATTAGATAAGGAAACAGACCTCTAAGCGGCGAATCCGATGATCTTGGAATCGAAAAGCTTCAAGGATGCCACCGGAATTGGAGGAGAGCTCCTCGATCTGGATCTGTAGGTTGTGATAGAGGACACGGGATCTCGTCTTCGCGGTTCTCGATCTGGATCTGTAGGTTGCGTTCCTCGGCGGGGAAAAGATTGCGTTTCTCGGCGAAGAGAACGATATTAACAGGGAGAGAGGAAAAGAAGGGGACGGTGGAGAGAATAGGTCAAATATTAAATAATATTACATAAATGGCAAACTAGGTATATTAAATCGAAATTTAATAAATATTTAATTTAATTTATTAATAAGGGGGGTTTCACTAATAATGTAAAAGGGTGTAGATCCACCCTAATATACCCAAAGGTTTTGGGGGGTTTTCACTAATTATCCCTACTTTTTTGTCTTGCAAATATATCCTTATCATTCAAACTTATTTGCAAATAAGGAAAACTCATTGAAACCCTAGTCCAACTTCAATTTCATGATTTACACCCCAATTTAGCATAATTTTAACAATTAACCAATTTTGACCCTTATTTCAATTTTGATTGTCGCTAGTCTCCGGCCTTTAATTTTGTTTCCCTTTTTTTTAGAACTATTTTTCATTAATATTATTGTCTTGGCATGCAATATTATTGTCACAAGTAATCTAGCAGTAAAAAAATGTAATATTGTTGTCAAAGACAGTAATATTACTGTCTCAGACAATACTATTGTTGTTTACACAATAATATTAATGTATTAATTAATTTTATCATATTGACTACAAATTGTTGTCTCCGACCATGATATTACTGTTTATAGTAATATTAATGTTTGTGACAATAATATTAGTAATATTACTGTTGTCATTTAATATTACTGTTTCAGACATTAATTTTGCTGTTAAAACAATAATTTAGGTGGAAAAACAATCACAAAAAAAAAAAGTTTAAAAAAAATCAACGGCGGAGACCGACAGTCAACGTCATAATCTAGCCGGCAAAAAATAATTCATAAAAATAATTTATTTAAAAAAAATTCAAAAAATTATGAAAATGAGGATTACTGTGATATATTTATTCAAACCCGCGATCAATGTGTAATATTAATGAAGTTAGAGTACAATATATTAAAATTGATGAAAATTATATTATGAGGAGTATTCATTTTATTTTAGCTGATATATTATGCTTGAAAAGTATCAAGATACATAAAATAAAAATTATTGATATTTCAAAGTAATAAAAGATTCCAATTTAATATTGAAGAGAGTTTCTAAATGTTAAAGAAACATAAATTTTTAATTCCAATTGAAATAATGGCAATTACGGCTATCCATAAGGTAGAGTCAAATTATGAAGAAGAAAAAAATTTGTTTAAGTAATTATAACATTCCTCTTCAAATATGTATTGTCTTAATAAAAAAAATCTTTTTTAGTAGATAAATTTGACAATGTAAGAATAAATATATATAAAATTATATAACTAAAAGGATCCTTATAATTACCCAAATAAAATGACTTGTTTTTAAGATATGTTTTTTGAAAGGGTGTTACTATTTGCAGCGAGACTTTTATTGAAATTGGCTTATTTGCAGCGGTATCTTTTTCATTTAATATTTTTTTTCAATTTCTCTCTCCTATTCCCAAACACTCTCTAGAAATCAATTTTCGTAATTTTTTTCGACATTCAAACCGTAGCAAACGAGGCTCGATTCCGGTAAATTTTCAATATCCTACTACTTTTAATTAGTTTTATTTCCAATTTAGGTAAAAACACATGTTTAGGATTAGATCTAGCAAAATTTCGAGAAAAAAAATTGAATCTCCCGTTTTTTGGAGCACGGAAACTCGAAGAAAATTCAAGTTTCCGTGCTCTGCAGGACGGGAGATTAAAACGGCTTGAATCCTCTGTTCTGCAGAGCACGAGAACTTGAATTTTCTTCGAGTTTTTGTGCTCCAGAAAATGGGAGATTCAAAATTTCGTGCTCCTGAACACGGGAACTTGAAGATTACTTCAAGCTCCCATGTTCTGCAGAACAGGAACTTCATGTTTTAATATTTTTTTTCTAAATATCGAATTTTGTAATTATTTGAGGAACATGATAACACATATTCGGATTATTGTACTCATTTGTACATTCATCGTCAAATTTTTCGTCAAAATCACCATCATCACCCTACCAAATTATGAAAATTAATAATACAAAGGAATAAAAAAAAAATTGAAAATTAATACCCAAGTTCCCGTGTTGTACAACACGGGTCACTCCAATTTTTTTCTCTTTTTTGATACTTCTCGTGTTGTGTGTTGTATAGCACAATTACACCAACTTTTAATTTTAATTTTTTTTTTCTTTCTTTTTACCATATAAAAGTTATTCGGATCAGCCATCGAAGAAGTCGTTGTTCGTTTTTGAATTTGTCGAACGAACTTCAATTATAAGTTTTCGACTTTTTTAGTTGAGAGAGTTTCAGTTTTTTTAGAAAGTTAGAAAATTAACAAATGAGACTACCGCTGAAAATAAGCCAATTTCAGTAAAAATCCCGCTACAATTAGCATTTCAGTTTTTGAAAATATACACAAACAATTTGGCAATCATATATACGTCAAGTCAATTTGATATGAAATGCATGAATAATTGCATATTTGTCTTTATCACTAGTGCTAACACCTTGTGCCCTGACTAATAATTTAGGTGGGTCCTCATTAATACAAATAAATTCCGTACACATATTTATATTTATGGATTTAAAACATAATAATTTCTAATTCAGGCTCCTAAAAATAAGAGAAATACCGAGATATTTTCATGTCCTTTTAATGTTGTCAACAACGTTAAATTGTTTTTAAATAAAAAGAAAAATGTTTTATAAAAGAAAATGCAATATGTTTGTAAAATAAATCAAATTAAAACATAAGATCAAATGAATATATATCAACTACCAGAAAGAATAATGGAATATTCCGGGAAAAAAAAAAGATAGAAATATACACCTGAGAAAACAGCCATCGTAGATGACCCGAGCACCATTGGCGGCGGAGCAGTTCCGCCGCCGCCGGACAGCTGGGTTCTCCGGTCGGAGAAGGTGGCGTTCAGGTTATTGTTGAAAAAGTCCGGTATGTTTGTAGCATTATACTGGCTGCATCCTTTATTCAGAAGAATTATTTGTGGTTCGGAATTATATTCGCCTGGCCCCACCACGTGGACACGGCGGCGTATGAGGCAGAGCCACCCCATAAACCAGCTCCTGGTTTCCATTAGACTGGCTAATTACTTTGGAGTGGTCATTATGTCATGTCAATTTTCCTAGTCATATATATATTAGTGGTCCATTACTTGGTTGTATTTTATGGCTAGTTGAGGAAATTTCTCCAATGTTTTCCAATTAGTTTTAAATGGAAAATTTGCTCTCAAGTCACTCTCACGGAAAATTAGATGTTACACATGATTATTTATATTTGATAGATTTGAATTACGTATTTAAACATAATCGTATACACCCATGTGTACATATGTTCAGAGGGTAGTTATTTACTTAAATATACGGTTCCAAGCAATGTAAATAACCAGGTGTAGCAACAAGCGACCTTCATCAAAATAAATGGGTCATTTTTGCTAGTATAATTATATTTGAGGGACTTATAGTAAATTTTGTTTTCTGGGCCCCTTTAGATTCTCTGTGAGGCACGCCAAACAACAAAAAATTCAAATGACTGGTTGGAACTCTCTAAATCTTTAATTTTGACCGTTGGTTCTCTCTGTTTTAATCATTACCACCCATTCGAGATATTTAGCATTTGTTTCTCTTCAAATTCTACTTTCTGATTTTTTTTCTCCCCTCTCTCTCTTGGTTTTACCACCACATTGAATGCGACTTGGCGTTTTTCATCGACATACCTGTTTGAGTATGACGATTGTTGTATTGTTTTTTATGTCTACTTTTGAGACACTTTTTCTATTCCATCTACATAGCAAACTATTCTATAAAAAGAAATAGTAAAACAGCACATGCAAATTTGAATTTTTTCCTGTTTTTTTTTTAAATCTTTGTTCTTCGGTGAGTAAGTGAGATCTATTTTTGAGTGAGGGAAACACGAGAGGATTCAAATTCAGTGAGATTGGAGGTTTGAGGAAGAGCATTGACAAAAAAACTAAGTGGTTCTGGTCAGATCTAGGATTCTAGTGATTGTGCTTTGTGCTGGGCTGTTGGAGCCACCGCCGTTTCTGAACGAGAAAACGTAACAAGGAAATCGAACCGTAACAGAAAATTAAGCATCTTTATATGTTGATGATCAATTGTTCATAATATTATATTCGCGAATTAAAATTGTCATAAACATTGAGAAAGTTTCTAGATTTCGTGTAACGAGTAATGTAATAATTTGGAGGTTTGAGGAAGAGCATTGACAAAAAAACTAAGTGGTTCTGGTCAGATCTAGGATTCTAGTGATTGTGCTTTGTGCTGGGCTGTTGGAGCCACCGCCGGTGGTTTCTGAACGAGAAAACGTAACAAGGAAATCGAACCGTAACAGAAAATTAAGCATCTTTATATGTTGATGATCAATTGTTCATAATATTATATTCGCGAATTAAAATTGTCATAAACATTGAGAAAGTTTCTAGATTTCGTGTAACGAGTAATGTAATAATTTGGATTTCGCATTTCTTGTTTCGGAAGAACATCGTGTAATAAACGGCTCTAGATTTGCAGCCAACGGGGGAAATATAAACAAGAAAGGTTGATTTTCTAATTACTTACAAATTAAATTAGGGATCTTCAAGTATGAAGGAGGAACATATACCAAACTCCAATCTGAGTGATGTTAATTCTCTCTTAATATATATTCAACCCCAAGTCCTAATTTTATTAGCAAAAAAAAAATGAATAATGAAATGGATACAATGCTTGAGATCTAGGGTTTACAAGAAATTTCAACAATAAAAATGTGTATCATGTTCACTTACTAGTACATGAAGTACACTCCGATAAAAGCTCGTCCAACAAATCGGGTCCCAAATCCTCAAAAACCACAACTTCCTCTTCCCTAAATCGTTTATTTTTTTGCTTTTGCACTTTCGTCGAAGCACTTATCATTTTATTCGACTCCTTTAGGGCTTTCGCAGGTGAAGAGCCCTCTTTGCAACTATAGTTCATCTTCTCAAGTGATTCCACTACTTTTTCCAACGGAAAATTGAGCGGAGTCGATGGGCCCCGCATTGCGAATGCAGCTTGATCGTACGATAAGGCGGCCTCTTCTTCGGTGTTGAAGTTCCGAGCCAAACCCTAGCTCCTTGCCTAGTGGAATCTCGTATTTCCGCTGCGTATTTCCCCCATGGCCTCTTTCTTACTCCGATGTACCGTTTTTCCATTTCACCGTTAATTGTGTGCTTGGAAGATTCTTCAACTTCTTGATTTGTAGTAGAGGTTTGAAATGATAAGAGGCAATTATCTTCTTTTTGTTTGAAATTAGATGAAGAATCCATGTCTATATATTTTGCCTATTTAAAGAGAGAAACAAATGAAGAAAAGGGAATCACTGTACATACATGTTTTGTGTCTCTCTCTCTCTCTCTCTCTCTCTCTCTCTCTCTCTCTCTCTCTCTCTCTCTCTCTCTATATATATATATATATATATATATATATATATATATATATATATATATATATATATATTATTTATTTTTTTCTTCTTTCTAAATTATGTTTTGTGAGAGATAGTGTTTGCTGAGAATCTAGCACAACTTGTATTGCTTGGCTTCTAACATAAGAGGTTAAGGGATCTTTTTTGTTTGCTTTAGACCAATAATAGTATGTGTAATAAAATTATTTTTGCAATGATAGGTACTTGTAAGCTGTAAAGATTCAAGAAAATAAGCAAATTTATTTACATGTTGTTCATCATCTTGAATTCGTATTCTTTTCTTTTTTTTACGTCTTTTTTTTCAAATTTTTGCCGTTTATAGAAAGTCGGGTTGGATAGAGTTTAAATGTTACACCCTCTGTTCCATATTATTTTTTACTTTACAATTTGGATGAAATAATAATTGTACTATTTTTAATGTTACTATTTATCACTCGGGGGGGGGGTAACTAAAAAACATTATGCGTCAGAATATTCTAGTAATTTCCTATGTTTTTTACTATAAGGGCATCTCCTATGTGTTGGGGGAGGGGTGGGGTAGGGGGAGGACTGAGGGGTTTAATGAGTAGGGGTTAGGACTGGGGTGGAGCTGGGGTGGGGGATTGGGGTGGCTGAGGGTGTTATTTGAGCCCAGGGATAAGCCCTGGGCTCTCACTATCCTAAGCATCACGTGTCTTTCACATATGCTGTAGGCTTTTTTTTTTTTTCTTTTTCTTCTCTTTCCACATTAGTATTCCCTTTTTATTTTTTTCTTTTGTTTCTTTGTATATTTTCTTTATTTATTTTAATTTCTTTTTTTTTTCCTTTTTTGTTTCTTTCTTTTTTCTTTATTTATTTTCATTTTATTATTAATTTCTTTTATTTTACTTTGGCCCAAAAACTAAGAAAAAATTATTATTATTATTATTATTATTATTATTATTATTATTATTATTATTATTATTATTATTATTATTATTATTATTATTATTATTATTATTATTATTATTATTATTATTATTATCATTATTATTATTATTATTATTATTATTATTATTATTATTATTATTATTATTATTATTATTATTATTATTATTATTATTATTATTATTATTATTATTATTATTATTATTATTATTATTATATGATGAGAGTGGTGTTGGAAAAAATTAGAAAAACGAGATTGGTCGGCTGGACGAAAAAATGGTTGGCGTCGGGGTCGGGGTCGGGGGAGCCCCGGGGGAGCCGCCCCCCATCGACAGGAGATGCCCTAACCTATGCACATTTATTGATTTTATCATATATGCGCAGCAAAAAAAACACAACATATAAAATGTGATGGAGTGAGTATTAATTCACAGTATTAGGAAAGAAGATTTAAAAATTCTGATGAGAAAACATTAGGAAATTAAACAAAACTAACTTATTGACTAACCTAAGGATATCATAACATTTACCTCCTCCTAGCTTAATTAGGAGGTCAATTTCGTCAGATTACAATGATTAGGAAAACAAAATGAAAAAAGAAAAAAAAACCAGAAAGGAAGAAGAAAAATAACTGTTGAACTTATACTATAAATTATTTATTTATGATTGGTTGTTATTTGAAAAGCATGAACCGATCATATACCTAGTATAAATATAATCTCTTTGGTTCGATTTGATATACACCCCTCATTTGGAAAATATATCGGGGTAGGTTCACCCTTAAAAATCTTCCTTTGAGATACCCTTTGGAGAGGCAAAAGTACTATGGTGCCCTTATTTGCAATTTTCGCCCAACTACATTAAGCATTTTCACCAACTGCACTTATCATTTTGGACATGCATTTAGTATTTTTGTACTGCATATATCATAATTTTTAATTTAATAATTTATTTATTCCTGTGTATATACAATACCTGTTTTTATTATTATTGTATTTTCTATAAAAAAAATTAATATTTCGATTTTTATTAATTTAATTTTTTTTTATTTTAATTAATTTTTTATTTTTTTTTTATTAATTGAAATTTTGGTAAAATTATTGAACTGAAAGTATACTACACATGACTACAAGTTCAGTAGTCATGTACTGTCTTTTTAACCCAAAATTCATATACACCAACAAAAAAGATTCACAATTTATCTTGTTATTATAAACCAACTAACAAATAAAAAATGAAAAAATACAGTCACATGCATATATTCTTCAAACATGAACAAGTATTATTGTACATTAAAAATCTATAGCATACATATAACTGTATGTTACTACAAGTGACTATAGTTATTTACCATTATCTATAGTTATATATAATGACATAAAGTCTAGACTACTGTAACATGAATCCAACTTCACAAAGGCACTTCATCGAATCTTATTCTCTGCATGTCATAAAATTATAATAAGAGCAAAACACGCGACAAAAAATACGAGTTAAATAGCAAAATGGAACATACGAGTTAGATTACATGAAAAATACAAAAAAAACATGATTTTTTTTTGTTGATAAATTTACTGAATTGAAATCGACTACAAATGACTATAGTTTATACAAGTCCTGTAGTCATGTATAGTTATATGTAGCCATGACTATACATGATAACATATGACTGACTATATATGACTGTAAATGACTAAATATAATTGTATCTTAACTGACTCAAATCGCCAATGTAAGTAACCACTACTGGTTAAATTTTTATTACACACAAACAAAGCTCTCACACTTTAGGCATTTTGAATCATCTTCAAATAAATACAAAAAATAAATTACATATGATTTATAATAAAAAATCAAATTACATGAAAAATACAAAAAAAAAATGATTTTTTTTTTGTTGATAAATTTACTGAACTGAAATCGAGTACAAATGACTATTGTATACCACAAGTTTATAGTCATGTATAGTTATATGTAGCCATGACTATAGATGACTCCATGTGACTGACTATATATGACTGTATATGACTAAATATAACGTACTGTATATTCACCTAACTCAAATCACCCATATAAATAACCTCTACTGGTTAGATTTCCATTGCTGACAAACAAAACTCTCACACTTTAGGCATTTCGAATCATCTTCAAATAAATACAAAAAATAAATTACATATGATTTATAATAAAAAAAATCAAATTAATCTCAAGACAAATATTTTAATATTAATTGTTCACAGATCTTCAAAAACATAGTAGATCTGTGTTTTTTTTATATATAAATGCAGTAAATATATACAAATCGAACACCACCAATTCCAGATCTGAAATTCACCATTAGATCTGACTACACATCGTGGGATCACAATTTAAAATTTTCGAATTTAGTTGGTTTTCATTAAAAAAAAACAATAAAATAAGGTGAAATAGTGAAAAGAATTCAGATTTTAGAAAATAAATTAAAAATGGATGGACATTCATAATAAAAAATAATTTAAAAAAGTGAAGTGAATGGTTTAGTAATACTGATTTCAAGGCGGTGGGAGGAGCAACGGCGGCCGGCACAAGGCTGTGGCGGAGCAGCGACGCAAGACTTTGACAGAGCAGCAGAACAGCTGGTCCGGAGCAGCGTGGCTGGTGTGGAGTGGCGGTGTGCGGCGGAGAAGGCGTGCGGCGGAGAGGACGGAAAAGCGGAGAAGAAGGCGGTGGGAGGTGAGAGAGTGAAGAGAACAATAATTTTGAGAGAGAAGAGAAAACGTGGGAGGAGGAAAGAGAAGAGAAAACGGCTGGGAAGAGGGGGAGAGAAAATAACGAGAGTTGGTGAGAGGGTTAGGGTTTTAAATTATAACTAAAAGGGCAAAACTGGTATTTTAATTTGTCTAGGGGGTCTATCAAATTAAGATTATAATTTGGGTTTTTCACTAGAAAAGAAAAATTTATATGACCTATCCCCATATATTTTCAAAACTAGAGGGTTATCCCTCATTTCCCCAATTTGATAAATAAGTGAGTATATATAAATGGCTTGGCCCTTACCCTAGATCAGTGTTCTAAAAATCGGGCGAGGCGGCCGATTAATGGGTCGCCGAGGCGGAGGCGGTCCAAAACCGTTACGATTTTAGTGTAAAGGTTTGAAAAATCGGTTTTTTGTCTGTGAGGCGGTTTGAGGCGGTTCGAGGCGGTCTGAGGCGGTCCGAGGCGGTCAAACCTTTAAGGCGGGTCAAACTTCGGTGGCAAAAATCGGTCAAAAATCGGTTTTTTTTTTTTTTTTTTTATAAATTAAAATAAAAGTTGGGATTTTAATAAAAAAAATTGAGTTTATTCTTTATTTTGTTTATGTTAAGTATTATTGTTAAAGAACTAATGATGTATGCCGATTATGTAAATTCAAAAAAAATTGCCTTTTTATTTATATTTTATAAGGATATTTATGTATTATGATCTTATTATTAATAAACTTTTATTATGTTATTAGAATATATACATGATCGAGATATAACTATGTTTAAATATTTTTTATCTGTGTTTTGAGTATTTATAAATAATATCTACAAATATATTATATTAAATTTTAAAAACCGATTTATTTCCGATTTATCACCGATTAATCACCGCCGCACCGATTAATCGTGAGTCGGTGCCTGACCGACTCGGACCCGATTATCAATTTTTACAACCTTGCCCTAGATAGACCAATGAGATGCATGCATCAAGCATAATGGATTAAGGGGACCACTCGCGTGGGTATAGCTCAACTGATTTCGGGAGTGATCGATAAGTTAGTACAAGATTCTAGAATTGAAGAATAATTGGCAGCAGTGTGGGGATTTCAACTCGAATGGGAGTTGGTGCCTTGTGGACACCAGACTCAGATATGTTATCCTAACGGGCTGCTGAGTCACCAGAAGTTACGTTTTTTCATAAAAAACCTGTCGAGTCAGGGGTTGCATCGGTTACAAGGACGTTGGGGGAAATTGTTGGAAACTGGTTTGTCGTTTTTTTACAGAAAAAATCTTTCCCTTTCGCAAGTTTTTCGTGTATTTTGTTAGAAAAAATAAAACTTATTTGAACTTTTTTTTTTTTTGTTTGGTTTGTTTCGTAGGGTGGATTTTCACCACAATTTTTTTGTACTAGCTATTGCAGTTCTTGCTGTTGTAGCTTTGTGTTCGTGTACATCAAATAGGGAACACAATATTCACGTTGTTAATTAGGCAAAATAGTCAACCTTTTCTTCTTTCTTTTTTTCTTATTCACAAGTAGGGATGGCAACGGGTCGGTTTTGGGTCGGGTTTGTCTAAACCCAAGACCCGACTCACGAAAAATATATAAATCCAAGACCCGCCCCAACCCGCTTTAGCTTAGATCCAGACCCGCCCCAACCCAAACCCTAACTAAACGGTTCCGACCCGCCAGACCCATTAACATACAAAAATTTTAATTTTTTTTAACTTTCATAACATTTTGCTTGGATATTTTTACGAAATAATTTCAATACTAAAATAAAATATTTTAAAAATTCTCTACAAGTGACATAACATGAACAATCAAATTACAATTAATTATATTTAACTTCGATAATAAGTAAAATTCAAAATGCAAGACAATTAGCGGTGGTCGACAAGTGATAAATATTACTCACGAGAAATGAGATTCGAAAACTGAAATAGTGAAAATAGGTAAATGATAATAGACAAGATGGAAATTGATTGTTTGATCAATGAAGCTCGAAATTATATATATATATATATATATATATATATATATATATATATATATATATATATATATATATATATAGTTTGGAAAATTAATATATCCTTAGAAATCACACAACCCAAATATTCCATTGTTGTGAAATTTGGTTGATCCCTTTGTGAATTAATTCGGTTGACAACCAGAAATTCTTCAATCTCTGCAACCCCAATCGGCCCTCTCTTTTGTCTTCTTCCGTCGGCGGATGTTCTCTGTTTTCCGTACACAAAATAATATTAAATAATAACATCATGTACTTTTAAATAAATAATTAAAATTATAATAAAATATCTTCCATTCTTTGATCAAATTCAATAACTTTTTAGGGTTTGCTTCCTTTTTGTTTTTACTATTCAAACATAACCTATGTAGCACACGAAAATGGTGTTACTGAGAAATGGCATGTTCCTAAAAGGGGAGGAGTACGAGAACTTGGAAGAAACGTTTGATAATAATAAATATTAAAAGTAGGAGTATATTTATAAATATTTTCCGATGTTTAAAAGCATGTTTTTTGTTTCTTAACATTTTTGTGATACCTATTCTACCCTTATTTGTAAATTATTATATATGTATGTATTATTTATGGTTATTTAAGTAAAAATATTATTTATATTGCAATAAATACATCCAATTAATATATTAGCACAATAGCACCTTACTACTCTCTCTCGATCTCGATCTCTATCTCTCTTTGTTTTTTTTTTTGGTTTTTTTTATTCTTTTATTTAACAAATAGGCAAAAAAAATCTGATTTTTTTGGTCAAAATTGATGAAATTGAAATTAAAATGGGGTTACAAGTAAGAATTAGATTTAAATAGTTGGGGTAATTTTGTCGTATACATTAAGTTTGTCTTTATTTATAAGACATATGAGTTTATTGACAAAAGAGATATAACACTTAAACTTATAATATTAAAGATAATTGGTCAGGACCTCCTCAAAAAACCTTTTTTTTTTTACTCTCACGGATATATTATATTTGAAAAGTAACGTATAAATAAATATTTGGAATTTTTTTTTATTGATAGTTCAAAGTGATAAAAGATTAGATTTTAATTTAATATTGAAGAGAGTTTCTAATGTAAAGAAAACTTAAATTTTGAATTCCAATTGAAATAAGAGTAAATTATTGTGAACCCTGAGGTAATGTCAAATTACGAAAAGTCTTTTCTTTTTAGGCTAATTAATTATAACTATCCATCAATTATGTGTTGTCTTACGAAAAAACTCCTGTTTTGGTAGGTAAGTTGCTCACTTGCGAACGAATGTAATTTATAAAATACATAATTGAAAAGTTGATTGTAATTACTCAAATAGGATGATTTTTTTTTTTGTAATTTGACCTTTTATCTCAGGAGAGTGATCGTAATTTGTTATTTAGAATAATTATTTTGATAATATAAACCGACAATAGCTATCCATATAAGACAATTTTGATATGAATGTTTTAAATAATTGAATGTATGAAAAGCAATCCATATTTGTCTTTATCACTAATGCATGCACATATTTTGTTTGTGCCAGACCAACTTTGTATGACTATAGCCCCACTTAATTATATATTATTTTTTATTTTTGAAGTATTTTACTCGTGGTGTTGACCACAATAATTCAATTGTTATGTTGACTAATTATTTAGGTGGGTGCAGCCACATATTTAGATTTATTGATTTCAAACAAAATATGAAAAGAATGTTTTCTGTTACAGAGAAATACACATATATTTTCATTTCTTTTTTATGTTCTTGAAAGAATTTATGGTCCCGAATTCGTATTATACAGAGATGTTATCTGAAATGTTGTGACACTTGAGACAACATGCAGCGGAAATATAAAGATTAAAAGACAGTACTCAGAATTAAAAATGTTCACAAGTAAAGACTTGTGAACTTGCCCTTTACAGGACGGAAAAATATATTAAAATCAGTATTCCAAGAATACAAACAGAAGAGGTGCGAAAACTTCTTCCTTATGAATGAATCTTTTTCAAGATCATTCTTACAATCAAATCTAGATACTAAAAGAAAAATATTAAAAATTCTAGATTTCAAAGAATGTACTCATGAGGAGTACGTAAAGAACTTATGAATGAATCACTATCTTGATCATTCTTACAACCAAGTCTAGAAACATATATACTATACAATCTAGACTACAAAGAATGTACTTATGAGAAGTACGTAAAGAATGTACTCATAAGGAGTACGTAAAGATTGTACTCATGAGGAGTACAAACGACCGATTCTAAAACCACTCTAAAACACTCGTGAATATTCTTCAGCCCTCGGTTTTTATTTTGTAGAATCGATTAAAAAACATTGAGTATTGAAATCGGTATTTATAGACATTTCAAGCTTCCACTCCTCAGCCCATGATCTGCAAGAAAACCAACCACAAGAGCACTCAAGAAAATGGGTTAGTGGGTTAGTTAGGAAGTTAGAATAAAATCCACAATTAAATCCACTAAGCACTACTTAGCCCACTAAGCACTATATTTAACCCACTAAGCACTATACTTAACCCACTAAGCACTACTTATTCCATAACTAAAATTTAGTTTAAAAAATAAGAAAGTTAAAAACATAATGTGGAAATAATCCACGTGTTTCAAACTCCCCCTTTTTAACTTTCTGATCAAAACTAAATTTTAGCTTAACTCCCCCTGAGTCATTGCTTGGACTCCCCCTGAATATGATAACCAATATAGCAAATAACAATAATAGTGCAATCCTAGCATAAAAGATCAGAGGGAAAATAACAAACTGAACAAAAACAAATATTGTTCATAAAAATAACTTTAGAGCAGAATATCCAAAGTGTCCTTAGTATCAGCTGCTGCTGCTTTCCTCTGCTCCTTCAGCTTCACCCTCATTCTTTTCTTCTTCTTCATTAACTCCATGTTCTCTGCCTCTGGCATCCAAATGATGAGAAGTCCCTGCTTCAACTTCATGACTAGCTTTTTCTCCCCCTTTTTGATCAGAAAGAGTTTTTCGGAGCATTTCCACCATGGACTGATGATAGGTAATCTGAGCTAGAGAGTGAGTAAGCTGTTGTAACAAGAGATCTCTAGGAACAGAAACAAGATTGTCAGGGGTGTTGTCAACATGAGGAGCAACACCTTCAGTACCAAGATTATTTTGACCTGATTCAGTTGAGAGAAAATTATCTCCATTCCAGGGAAGATCTTGGACATGAGTAGCCTTGAGAAAATTTTGAGAAACAGTTATCATGCCAAGTGGAGTGTGAAGATATTATGATTCATCTTGGCCCAAATTTTGAGAAAACAGAATGGAGTAGATGAGAAAAGGATACGAAAGATGAGTGGAGGATGAAATTTTCTGGGCAAGATGACCTAAATTATTAAAGAAAAGTTTGCCAACATCAACTTGTAATCCCATCCCCAATTTGTACATGAGTACTGCATGAGGTTTAGTAACCACAGAGACATTTTTGGATGGAATCCAATTCATCACTGTGAGTCTGAACAAGACAAAATAAAATGCAGTGAGTTGAGAAACTTTGAATTTTCTGGGGTGAGCAGGCCAACATTTTAAACGATTTCCAGAAAGAGTCTTACAAACCTCAGTAAAATCACCATAATTATCCTCATCAATCACAGTAGGAGTTTGTAAATGAGAGTTGATAATTTTTGGGAGAAAAGGGAGAAAATGGAATTTCGCACAAAAACTTTGCCAAAGTTTGGAGAATTTTTCTTTTAAAAAGCAGGTTTGTAAATTGGCATAAAATCAACAGAGGGATCATAAGGACAGGAAATCTTAACTAGACTAAGGATTTTTCTTTGATCAAGAAAATCAGTAATCCTATGTCTATCAAACTCATCCTTAGAAATTTTCTTCTCCTCAATGAATTGGCAATTCATGATTTGAGGACTCAAATTGAATCAGATTCAAAATAAAAGGTTGTACTGAAAGCATTGCTTACCTCAAAAGAAGTTGACAGATCCTTCCCATCCAAGTTCAGCTCATCTTCCTCAGAAGATTCCTCTTCTTCCGAGTCTTCAAGTTCATCTGGGATGCATGCTGGCTCAGGTGATGCAACACGTGGGGCAGCATTTTCCTGCATCTGAGAGAATTCCTCAGACGAGTCACTGTCTGACTCTGAAGGTGGCAAATTTTTGCGAAATGAGGCAAGGAGAACTTCCCAGCTATCATCACTTTTCTCTTCTTCTTCAGCCTGGAAAGGTGGTGCATCCACTTGAACAACTGCCTCTGCCAGAGTTTCCAGAGGATCTTGATTTGGAGCTGAGGGTGTAGGAAGTGAGGATTCTTCTGTGGTGGCAAAGTCCTCGGCATCAGCAGTGGTGATATCTACATGCTCAGCAAAGGACATCCCAGAAAAGTCTGGCATTTTCTCATCTTGATAAGGAGCAGAATCCTCAGCAGCATTCTGAAGGGTATTGTCTGAGACAGTAGGTGCGACAGCATTTTCAGGAACATGTGCAACAACATCTTCGGAAACAGGATGTTTGAGAAGAGGCTGCTGCCATGTTAGGCTGAAGTGTCTCCCCCTAAGTTGATGCTGATGGAATTGAGTCGTTGGAGGATGACTCTGTAAAGCTTGAGGAGAGAGCTTGGGCTTGGTTCTGCAAAAGTGGGATCTCCTTCTTCATCATCAGTTTCTTCATCAACCAAATGAAGGCCTCTTGGTGGGTTTGGCCTAACTGGAGTGCGACCGACTCTGTTGCCTCTTCTTCTACCTCTGCCGCCTCTGCTGGGAGAATGTCTTCCCCTTCGGCATTGTGATCCAGTAGCATTCAGATCTGGGAAGGGATTCATGCGCTTGGACCGGCGAGTTGGAATCCTTCCTGCATTGGAAAAGGGACCCACATTCTGGAAGTTGTCTGGGTCAATCGGATTCATCTCGTCTCCGGGCTCAATAAAGCTGATCGCATAGCTTCAAGGTTGACAAGATGAACGATGATGGCCAGATTTGGGTCTGCTGGTTCAGGTGCTGCAGCATCGTTGTGGACATCACCAACTGCGGCTGGAAGAGGATTTCTAGAAGGAGATGCCATGATACAGTAGATAAAAATTGCTTCTTGTGCTTTTGATTTTTTTTGGTGTGAATTTTCGAAAAAGAAGCACGAAATTTATAAGCCCCAATTTGCAGAAAAAATTGAAGTGGAGAAGGTGAAGAAGTGGTGTACGTTTTTCTTGGAGAAAGTGTGATTAAGGAGAATAAAGGTTTATGTGGCAGTTTAAAACAAAACGTGACACGTGGCACAATAAGGAGTGGACTTAGTGGGAAATAAAAGACTAACCCATGTACCCCATGACCCATATAAATAGTGATAATTCAAAAACAAATAAAATAAATATAGTAGTACTCACGAAATATTCACAAAAATAGAAAAACACATTTATTAATGATTAATAGTGAGAAAAATTTGCTGACAGGCATAGATACAATTATATATAAATATATTTATATATATATATATATATATATATATATATATATATATATATATATATATATATATATATATATATATATATATATATATATATATATATATATATATATATATATATATATATATATATATATATATATATATATATATATATATATATTTTTTTTTTTTTTTATAATATATATATATATATAAACTCTTATTTTCAAGTCAAACAATTCACATGGAACATGATCAAGTGTTCAGTTTGAAGGTTCCTCAGTTACTAAGATATGACTATCAAAATAGATGAGTTTGAGTTATGTGAGTGTAATTATTGGCTAAATGTTTACATGAAGCATGATCACGTTTCAAGGTGAAAGACTTCCAGTTACTGATTTAGAAAATAATACATCACAGTGAAGTCATTATTTAATGAAGCTAATGCTTCAGTAAATTGTGTTGCAGCTTAAGATATTTGATGAGGTGCTGCAACACGTTCCAGGACATGTTTATTGAGTACACATCCCAAGAGATTTTCTGAGTTTTGAAAACCTCTCATAATCTAATGCCTTTGTAAAGATGTCAGCCAGCTGATCTTCTGTAGGAATGTACTTTAAGCACACAATATTTTTCTCAACTATATCACGAATAAAATGATGTTTAATATCTATGTGTTTAGTTCGTGAGTGTTTAACATGATTTTTTGAAATGTCAATAGCACTTGAATTATCACAATATATGGTCAGGGTATCACTGGCTAACCCATAATCCCCCAACATTTGTTTCATCCAAATTAGTTGACCACAGCACCCTCCAGCAGCTACATATTCTGATTCAGCTGTTGAGAGAGATACACAGTTTTGCTTTCTACTAAACCAAGAAACTAGATTATTCCCCAGAAAGAAACATGCACCTGAGGTGCTTTTTCTGTCACTAATATCCCCAGCCCAATCAGAATCACTAAAGCCTATCAAGTTTGTATTTGTGTCTTTGAAAAACTGAATCCCTAAGTCTACTGTACCTGCAACATACCTAATAATCCTCTTCACAGCTTTAAGATGAGTGACCTTGGGATTAGCTTGATATCTGGCACACACACAAACACTAAACATAATATCAGGCCTGCTTGCTGTTAGATACAGAAGGCTTCCAATCATGCTTCTGTAGAGAGTGCTGTCGACATCTTCTGCAACATCATCCTTAGACAGTTTTTGGCTGGAACCCATTGGAGTTTTCATGTGCTTGGCTGATTCCAACTCAAATCTTTTGACCAGATTGAGAGCATACTTCTTTTGATTCACAAACATTCCTTCACCTGTCTGTTTGATTTGGAGTCCTAAGAAGTAATTCAACTCCCCTACCATACTCATTTCAAAAGTGTGAGACATAGAATCTACAAAAGACTGCAAAAGGTTAGCACAAGTAGAGCCAAAAACAATGTCATCAACATATATCTGAACAATAATGATATGATTATTAGTTCTTCTAACAAACAAGGTTCTGTCTGCCTCCCCTCTTTTGAACTGTATTTCAAGTAAGAAGTCAGTGAGTCTTTGATACCAAGCTCTAGGAGCTTGTTTAAGACCATACAGTGCCTTCTTAAGCTTGAAAACATGATTAGGTTTGGCAGAATCTTCAAAACCCTTTGGCTGTTCTACATATGCTTCTTCATTTAAAACTCCATTCAGAAATGCACTTTTGATATCCATCTGATACAGTTTGATTTTAAGAAAGCAGGCTATAGCAAGAAGTAATCTAATAGATTCAATTCTAGCTACTGGAGCAAAAGTCTCATCAAAGTCTATACCCTCAATTTGAGTGTATCCTTGTGCTACTAACCTAGCCTTGTTTCTAACCACTGTACCTTTTTCATCAGTTTTGTTTTTGAAGATCCACTTAGTTCCTATCACATTTACATGGCTTGGTCTGGGAACTAAGTACCAAACATCATTTCTGATGAATTGATTCAACTCTTCATGCATTGCATTGACCCAGAATTCATCCTTCAGAGCTTCTGCAATATTCCTTGGTTCCACTGAAGACACAAAACAAGTGGTTCCAGTTAGTGCACATTCCGAAGATAAATTTGCAAATCTTACCATATCTCTGTAGTTTACTCTCTCTTTTCTTCTGGTCCTTATTCCATCAAAGATATCTCCCACTACTTGAGTTGCTGGGTGATTTTTCTGAATTCTGCTTGATGGTTCCTTTCTGCAGACATCAAAAGTTGGCTGCAATTCAGTCTCTGTAGGATGTGTTGAGTCAGATGTGGTGACACTTGGCTCAACACCTTCTTCTCTTAAGACTGGACTGTTTGTGTCTGGGCTCTCTGTGGTAGAAGTGTCTTCTTCTGTTGTTTCTCTTTCAGCAATTAAGTCATCAACTTCATCTTCAGCTGTTTTACTGCGGAGATCAGCAAAGTCATCAAATACCACATTTACAGATTCAATAATGGTTCGAGTTCTTAGATTATATACTCTATAAGCATGACTGTTATTAGAGTATCCCATAAATAAACTCAAATCACTTTTTGAATCAAACTTAGCTAGATGATCTCTATCATTTAGAACATAGCAGACACATCCAAACACATGCATGTATTCTAGATTAGGTTTCTTACCATAAAGAATTTCATATGAAGTCATCATAGATCCTAATCTTAGGTACACACGGTTTGAGATGTGACAGGCTGTGTTGACAGCCTCAGCCCAAAACCTCTTAGACAGATTTTTTGCACTCGTCATCACCCTAGCCATTTCCTGGATGGTTCTGTTTTTTCTTTCAGCAATGCCATTTTGCTGAGGAGTTTTTGGAGCAGAAAATTCATGCTTTATACCCTTTTTATTACAAAATGCAACAAATAAAGCATTCTCAAATTCTTTTCCATGATCAGATCTTATCCTACGAACAGAAACTTGAAATTGAGTTCTAACAAACCTGTACAAATTTTTGAATACATCAAATGTGTCTGACTTTTCTCTTAAAAAGTACACCCAAGTATACCTTGAAAAATCATCAACACACACAAAGACATATTTTTTACCACCTAGGCTTTCTACCTCTATAGGACCCATAAGATCCATATGTACAAGTTCAAAACAAATAGTGGTACCAACGTGTTGCAACACTTTGTGTGGTACTCTGGTTTGTTTTCCCTTCTGGCACATTCCACATATAGGAATATCCTTGATCTTGAGATCTGGTACTCCTCTTATAGCATTGTACTTGTTGAGCAGCTTCAGATTTTTGAAGTTTGTGTTCCCAAGTTTCTGGTGCCACAGCTCTACTTCACTTACTCTTGAGCTCTTGCATGAGATGGTGTCACCTGTTTGATAACAATTCTCCATTGATCTGGAACCTGTCAGTACACAATGATTTTGATTATCAAACACAGAACAACAGTATTTATCAAATTGAACACGCAGATCATCATCACACAATTTACTAATACTGATGAGATTTGACCCCAATCCTTCAACATGTAAGACATTTGAAAGTTTTGGAAGTCCCTCAAGACTGAGTGTTCCAAGTCCAACCACTTTGCCTTTAGATCCTCCTCCATAGGTTACACGTCCTCCATTGAGTGTATAGTAGTTTGATAGAAGCTCTTTAGTTCCAGGCATGTACCTAGAGCATCCACTATCAAAGTACCATGAACCTGAAATGTTAGCATTTAAAGAAGTGTATACTTCTTTGCACATAAGTTTACCTTTGGGAGTCCATATTCTACACTCCTTTTTGGTAAATTCTACCTTTTTCTTGGAGATGTTCCCTGGAGTGTTGTGACTCATCCTGTACAACATTTTGTCACTACTTAGTTTCTCACATAATGGACGGGTATGTCCTCGTGAGGAACAGTCATGACAAATGTATCCCCTTATTCTGGACTCTGAAGTGGTGACTGTGGAATTTCTGCATTCTTTTCCATTTGAACCCTTCTCTTTTACAAAGACAATTTCTTTCTTCTTTACTGGCTTGTGTTTCTTCACTTGTTTGTTGAACCCTAAACCTTCATTCTTGTTGTACTTCTTCAGTGACACAATCTCTTCGAGTTTAGTTGTGCCGGTATTCATCCTCTTGATTGCTAGAGTTGCTTCTTTGAGTTCATCTTTCACCTTTGCCAGTTCAAGATCCTTCTTGGTGATACCAACCTCCAAATGAGTGATTGTTTCTTTGAGAGAGGGATTTTCCTTGTTGGCTGCATCTAGAGCATGAGTCTTCTTCTCCAAGTCACTGAACAATTTCTTGTACATTTCTTCCTCATCTCCTATTGCTTCTTTACTGTATTCTGCAGCATTCAAAGAAATAGAGTTCAAACATGTATAATGACTATTATCTAACTCAGAAATTTCAGTTACTGAAAGTGTTTCAGAAAGTGTTGCAGCATCTTGAGAAACTCCTTGTGATTCTGTTTCAGGACAATTTTCAGTGATATATCTGACAGAAAGAGCTTGTTTAGAGGATTGCTGTTCCTCTGTATGTTCAGGTTGTTCTTCCTCCTCATCACTGACAGCACAAATCAAACTCATTCCTCTTCTTCTCAAGGTATTTGCACATTCATTAGCATAATGTCCAAATCCTGAACAGGCCCTGCATTTAATATGATCCAAGTTAGGTGGTTCAGAATTTGAACGAATAAATGAAGAATTTTTTGAAGTGTTTTGAGAAGATGTTTGAGGAAATGTTCTCTGTGGAATAGATCTGTTCCGGGGCTGAGTTTGTCGATTTTGTGTAGAGCCTTCTAGAAATAACTGTCTGGGCTTGATTCCACTTCGTCTGTACGCCCTATTGAATTTCTGAATCTGAAATGCCACATTGTTGAGACATTCATCTGCATCATCATCATATTCCGTAGCAACTTCTTCCTTTTCTAGTTCTGCCTGGAGTGCATTTGATAGATCGTCTGCTGTCCACCGTAATTCTGGTGTTGGAAATACATCCACATCCGCATATGTGATAGTTGGTGGCTTCCATCCAGTAAGAATAGATCTCCAGGCTTTCTCATCAGTGGCTTTGATGTTCGCCCTCATCTCGACTTTCCAGTAGTTCTCAATACCTTATTCACCAATGTCTCATTGCTTAAAGGACCACCTAAGGATTGAAATTCATTGGCTAAATCAATCAATTTCTCATTGTACTGAGAAATTGTTTCAGTTTCTTCCATTCTCAGTCTCTCAAATTTGGAAGAGAGTAATCTGAGCTTGGTTCTTCTGACACTATCTGATCCTTCACAATGTAGCTGTAGAACCTCCCATGCATCCTTTGCAGAAGTGCATACTGAGATCAATTTAAACATTGTTAAATCTGCTGAATTGAAGATTGCATTCAACGCCTTGGAGTTTTGATTGGCATTTGATAGATCATCTGCTGTCCACCGTAACTCTGGTGTTGGAAATACATCCCCATCTGCATCTGTGATTGTTGGTGCCTTCCATCTAGTGAGAATGGATCTCCAGGCTCTCTCATCAATGGCTTTGATGTATGCCCTCATCTTGACTTTCCAGTAGGTGTAGTTTGTGCCATCAAGTACAGGAGGTCGCAATGAAGCAGTCATCTGAGTATCCATCACGAATTCGTTTCTGAAAAAATAGGAACAAACACTTAGTATACGTCAAGTGTTGGCTCTTGATGCCAATTGAAAGAATTTATGGTCCCGAATTCGTATTATACAGAGATGTTATCTGAAATGTTGTGACACTTGAGACAACATGCAGCGGAAATATAAAGATTAAAAGACAGTACTCAGAATTAAAAATGTTCACAAGTAAAGACTTGTGAACTTGCCCTTTACAGGACGGAAAAATATATTAAAATCAGTATTCCAAGAATACAAACATAAGAGGTGCGAAAACTTCTTCCTTATGAATGAATCTTTTTCAAGATCATTCTTACAATCAAATCTAGATACTAAAAGAAAAATATTAAAAATTCTAGATTTCAAAGAATGTACTCGTGAGGAGTACGTAAAGAACTTATGAATGAATCACTATCTTGATCATTCTTACAACCAAGTCTAGAAACATATATACTATACAATCTAGACTACAAAGAATGTACTTATGAGAAGTACGTAAAGAATGTACTCATAAGGAGTACGTAAAGATTGTACTCATGAGGAGTACAAACGACCGATTCTAAAACCACTCTAAAACACTCGTGAATATTCTTCAGCCCTCGGTTTTTATTTTGTAGAATCGATTAAAAAACATTGAGTATTGAAATCGGTATTTATAGACATTTCAAGCTTCCACTCCTCAGCCCATGATCTGCAAGAAAACCAACCACAAGAGCACTCAAGAAAATGGGTTAGTGGGTTAGTTAGGAAGTTAGAATAAAATCCACAATTAAATCCACTAAGCACTACTTAGCCCACTAAGCACTATATTTAACCCACTAAGCACTATACTTAACCCACTAAGCACTACTTATTCCATAACTAAAATTTAGTTTAAAAAATAAGAAAGTTAAAAACATAATGTGGAAATAATCCACGTGTTTCAGTTCTCAACAACGTTAAATTGTTTTTTCTTTTGTTTTTTAAATGTCATTAAAATGCAATATGTTTGTAAAATAAATCAAATTAAAACATAATATAAAATGAATATCCACTACCAGAAAGAATAATGGAATATTCCGGGAAAATTATAAACTAACTCCTGGTTTCCATTAGCCTGGTTAATTACTTTGGAGTGGTAATTGTTCACATGTCATGTCAATTTTCCTAATATGTATAGGGTTTTATTTGCAAGAACTATCATTGTGTAATTTTTAATTGCCAAAAAAACCATCGTGTTAAAAGAATTAGCAAAGACCCCCCTATAATAGTTAATCAAAGTCGAAAAACTCCTTAACAACTTTTCGTGATGCCCAATCGCGGATTGTCCAGCTGGCGTAAGTTTTTGGACACGAAAAGTCAAACATACCCTTGAACTTCAAAATTTTGAAATTTATTGTTTTAACCCAAAATTTTATAAGCGCCAAATTAAAATTTTTAGAATTTTCAATTCAGTCCTTTTCATTTTCGAAAAAGCCCTCTTCTTCAATCTGCTCCACATCGGCAGTGTTTGCTGCCATCCAATCTGCTCCACATCGTCACTGTATGCTGCCATCTTCAATCTCCATCATCAAACAATGCATAAATTTCCAAAAATTGAAGAACATAGAGAAAAGAACGTCTTCCCCAAAATTCTTCTTCTTCCCCATGGAATCACCACCACCAACACCTCCGCCCCATCCCTTTCCTTCCACCACCTGCCTCCTCCGATACCCTCCGTTACAGAGGCTAATTCCCTTCTCCTCCACCGCCCAAGTTCTGGAAACCCCCCTCCACAAACTTGGGGTTTTGCTGCAAATGGTTTGCACAATTTTTATTTCCCTTTTTTTTTTTTCTTTTTTTTAGTATTTCTTTTATAAGGATAATTGGGTTATTTTACGTAAGTCAACAATAAATTTTGAAATAAAGGCCGGTGTGCTTTGAAAACCACAACATAGGGGATTTCTTGCTAATTGTTTTAACGGATGATGCTTTTTGGCAATTAGAAATAACACAGAGGGATCTGTGCTATTAGCTATATATATAGAGTGGTCCATTACTTGGTTCGCCTCTTATGGCTACCCTGTATAGGCTAGTGTAGCTGTGTATGGGTGTGAACGAGCCGAGCTCGACTGTTTTGGCCGGCTCGAGTTCGAGTTCATTTTGCCGAGCTCGAGCTCATCGAGTTATTTTTTTGGCTCGAGCTCATTTAGTTTTATTTGCAAAATCTCTAATTTCATATGATTGATTTCCTATACTCATTCACCCAACATGTTCTGACTATTAAACATAGAATGCATCTTTATTGCATACAGATGTTCAAGTAGGATTTTTAATCCCAATCAGAGGACTATTAAACAGAGAATATATGACCATGTTGCCATATTATGTTCTTAATTCGTCTAGTTTAAGGCATCTCTACTATACAAATTAAGTTACATACAAAAATAAATTATTGTAGTTTTTTTAATATGTATGGATTCTTAGGAACTGTAGCTGGTTTGAGGAGACCAATTTAATTATGAAAAATGAATATTATAATTGTAGTGTTCTTTAGTTAATAGTATCATTTTCTTTTCATTATTTTAGTTAACACTATTTTTCCCAAGGATAGCACATCTCTAATCTCTCATGTATCTACTATGTTATGAGAAATATAATACAAACAGGGGTTAGATGCCAATTTTTGTAGACATATTCTTGGGGACAAACTAGTCATGTTATTAATGGTACCGATGAATATTTCTAAGTTATGGTTTAATTTAAACGATCAATGATCTACTTGTCCTTGGTTAAATTATTTCTAGTTATCCCCACAAACTAATGAAATAATCGACTACAAGTTCTTCTATGCTTGATTACTTTTTTTTTTTTGTGGTGGACAATAATTAAATGTCTTATGTAATATAATTTCAATACTGAAGATGATAATTCTCCATCCAAAGAATTGGTATAAAATTGAGTATGAACACATAAAATATAGTTTTATAGTCGTTCTTTCGTTATTAACTCAAGTAATTTATTTCCTATATTTTGTTTTTCCTTTTGTAACAGGTGAATGGTGGTGATCAAGAACTACCAAATTTGAAATGCTATGCTTTGATGTAGTTCGGAATTATTTCTTTCATACTAAGTTTTCGTTAACACATTGTATTTCGTTAATAAAATTTTTTTTTTTTATTTATTTATTTATTATTATTATTAAATTTTTATTGAAAATTATTTATAATAAAATGAAAAAAAAAACAATGAACTGTAGTTATTTGTTTAAATTTTTTTATATTATTATTATTATTATTATTATTATTATTATTATTATTATTATTATTATTATTATTATTATTATTATTATGAATTATCTAAGTAATATAGATTTGTTTCTATTTAAATAGTAGAAATATTTATTATTATAGACTATTTACTATAATAATAATAATAATAATAATAATATATATAATATATATATAAAAAAAAAAAGCAGCTCGCGAGCTGTCGAACAATTAGAATTGGGCTCGGGCTCGAGCTCGAGCTCGTCCGAAGCTCGAACTCGTGAGCTCGAACTCGAATAACCCGAGCTCGAGTTCGAGCCTTTTTCAAGCTGGCTCGTCGAGTTCGTGAGCCGGCTCGACTCGTTTACCACCCCTAGGTTTGTGGCTTGGCTTAGTGCGTTATGCATAAGCGGGTTTGAACTTTGTTTGTAGAATTTTATTGTTTAGACTTTTGAAACAATCTAGCCCGTGTCTATCACCGTTGACCATCGATCGAAATTAATTAATACAAAACTTCTAAATTACAAAACTTCTAAATTTCAAAACTTCTAAATTGCAATATAACATTTACATGACCCAAGTTCATGTTTCTAAAGTTTTTATCAAAAAACCATAACATATGATGTAATAGAAATCATCACCATTGACCATCGAACAAACTGGCAGAAACAATAATATAATACTATAATTAATGTCCATTTTATAGTATAAAGTAAACAGTGTGACCGGTGAAGGGTAACAATTTGTACCAACTACAAGTATTACGTGGCCTGGACTTTTAACCATAAAAATTAGTCATGTTCAAGGATACTGTTAAGTGTATATTTTTACACTTAATCGTGCCTTTTAATTGGAGCTTTTGGTGTGTTTTAACGATAATTGAAAATTTGGAAAAGTATGGGGTAAAAACTGCAATTTTGAAGAAAATATGGGCCAAAAGTGAAAAAGTCAAAATTCTGAAGATTTGAAGCCCAGACGGCCGTCCGAGTTTTAGTTCAAAATGTTGGACAGCCGTCTGAGATCACGAGGCATCGCAGTAAAGGGATTTTAATTGCACAAGGAAACTGCCTTCTTCCCCAAGTTTTCCACCTTATATAAGATGAAGTCAAGCACACAATTCAGGATCCATCTTTTACGCAATTTCAAGAGCAACAAAGCAATAACGAAGACGAAGAATTCGAAGACTCCAAGCATTGATTTATCGTCTATGATTTATTTTATTTGCGTTTTTGCTTTAATCATGAGTAGCTAAATTACTTATTTCTAGGATTTTATTTGGAACCCTATATGGGATTTATGAACCCAATTCTATGATTTTATGCAAGTTTTAATTCCGGATTATTTCTTCTACTTGTTTTATTAAGTTCACGAAACTGGCCACTTTATGTGCTTTTATGTTATTGTTAATCACATGAATCGGAAGATCGGGTTAATAATTAGAATTGTGGTAGAAGAGCCTTTGTGGTATTAACATAGGAATATAGTTAATCTCTTAGGTAGCCATTATTGAGATTTGAGCTTAATGTTGTGTTCTAGAATTAATTGCGTAGGAATACAGTAATTGAATC
Organism: Erythranthe guttata; assembly: GCF_000504015.1. The sequence continues at coordinate 27,348 of NW_012192831.1, forward strand.
TAGAATATTAGAATCGTAATACACGCGGAAGTGGGTTATGCTTAATTTAGCATCTCAGGTTAATAATCCGGGTTAATCGCTTGCATAATTAAAGGAATTGGGGGAGTAATAATCACATAGGGGGAAGAATAAAATCCTAGGCTTGTCTACTTTGATTAATATTCGTGTTTAAGTTGCTTTCTGTTTTTTGCCTTTTTTATTTGCTTAATTAATTTAACTTAATTTAGTTAATCTTTTTCAAATTTGATTGTGTATGGTGGGCTTGATAGCAATTGGAAGAATTTAGCGTCTATGATTAGATAATTAAATATTTTATGTGGGATCGATACTTGGACTTAAAAATCCACTTTATTACTTGTACGAAACGTGCACTTGCGTGTAGGTATTACACCCAACAGATACTTAATTAGTTAATGTACAATTTTTTTTTAAATTAAAAGTTAGAGCCATCCAAAATTTTCAACTTGGATTTTATGATGAGGACAATATATTGGACAATAAATTACAGCTAGCGTGTACGAGTAGGAACTTTTTGATTCAACTTATATAAATAATAAACTCATGTATATTTGAAGTTGTAAGTGATGTGTGCATACTTGAACGAGACGACAATCTGCAACTATATTTCGAACTATATTAGGTAAATTCCATCCTTGTACAGTAGTTCGCAATTAGTCACACCGGAAGTCGTAAATCAAATAATTAGGCAAATAATTAAGCTACACCTAGAAATGAAATGTATCGAATTCGTAGAAAAAAAGCCTTTGGCTATACATTTGATACAAATTTGCCTCGTAGCATGTACGATCGTAATAAAAACTTTGCTACGGTAAACGGCTGTATCAAATATATATATATTTTTTTGCTACGGTAGATCCTAGCATTTACTACGACGACTGCAAGATTGTCGCGTAGTAAAAGGTACCGTTTGTTACGGCTTTTTACCGTAGCAAAAAAAAATCGTAGTAAAAAGTGATTTTTCTACTTGTGATTTAATGATGTAATTAAAACATTAAACATGTTGAAACATGAAAGCATGAGACTGCAAGAACATGCATCTAATTATGTTAAATAACAGAAGAATCATTTGACAAACACAGAGTCTCATTTGTATACAAAAGAAAAAGAGACCATTTTTTCACATGAATTAAACAAACCTGCATATATTGATAATCGACCTAGATCGATCATCTCTCTTCAATGTTATATTCACGAATTAAATTGTCCTAGACATTGAGAAAGGTTCTAGATTTCGCGCAACATGGTAATAATGTAAAAATTTGGATTTCGCATTTCTGGTTTCGGAAGAACATCGTGTTAATAGACGGCTCTAGATTTGCAGCCAATGGAGGAAAAACGAAGCAAGAATTACAAATTGATTTTATTATTTCCTTACAAATTAAATTAGGGATCTTCAAGTATGAAGGAGAAAAATTCACCAAACTCCAATCTGAGTCTCTAAATAAATTCAATACCAAGTCCTAATTTTATTAGCAAAAAAATGAATGAATTAAATTAAATAGATACAAATGCTTGAGATCTAGGGTTTACAAGAAATTTCAACAATAAAATTGAGAAAAATCGGAACAAAATAATGAAATAAATTAAAGAATGCGTATCATGTTCACTTACTAGTACTTGAACTACACTCCGATAAAAGCTCGTCCAACAAATCGGATCCCAAATCCTCAAAAACCACAACATCCTCTTCACTAACTTGTTTATTTTTTTGCTTTTGCACTTTCGTCGAAGCACTTATCATTTTATTCGACTCCTTTAGGGCTTTCGCAGGCGAGGAGCCCTCTTTGCAGGTATAGTTCATCTTCTTAAGTGATTCCACAACTTTTTCCAACGGAAAATTGAGCGGAGTCGATGGGCCCCGCATTGCGAATGCAGCTTGATCGTACGCTAAGGCCGCCTCTTCTTCGGTGTTGAATGTTCCGAGCCAAACCCTAGCTCCATTCCTTGTGGAATCTCGTATTTCCGCCGCGTATTTACCCCATGGCCTCTTTCTTACTCCAATGTACCGTTTTTCCCTTTTACGGTCTTCACCGTTAAGTGTGTGCTTGCAGGATTCTTCAACTTCTTGATTTGTAGTAGAGGTTTGAAATGACAAGAGGCAATTATCTTCTTCTTGTTTGAAATTGAATGAAGAATCCATGTCCATATATATTTTGCCTAGTTAAAAGAGAGAAACAAATGAATAAAAGGGGATCACTATACAAAGATGTTTCTCTCTCTCTCTCTCTCTCTCTCTCTCTCTCTCTCTCTCTCTCTCTCTCTCTCTCTCTCTCTCTCTCTCTCTCTATATATATATATATATATTCAAAATTATGTTTTGTGAGAGAAAAATATATGTTTGCAAGAATCTAGGACAACTTGTATTGCTTGGCTTCTAACATAAAAGTTTGGGGGATGTTTTTGTTTGCTTTAGGCCAATGATAATTTGTGTAATGAAATTATTATTGCAATGATAGGTATTATAAGCTGTAAAGAGTCAATAGAATTAAGTTAGCAAAATTATTTAGATAAGGTGTTCTTCGTTTTGAATTAGTTTTCCTTTTTTTTTTTTGTGCGTACGTCTTTTAGTTTTGTTAAAAAAAATTCCCTTTATAGAAATTCGGGTTGGATAGAGTTTAAATGTTATTAATTCATAGTGTTAGCAAAAAAGATTTAAAATTCTGATGAAAAAAACATTAGAATAGAGAACTAACTTATTGACTAACCTAATGATATCATAGCTTAATTAGGTCAATTTCGTACGAAATTGAGATTACAATGATTAGGAAAACAAAAGGAAAAGGGAATAAAAAAAAAACAGAAAAGAAAGAAGAAAAATAAATTTATGAGATGCATGCACCAAGTATATATAATGGGATTGAGGGCGACCACCCACGGAATCAGCATAGGTCAGGGGGGCCACGCCCCCCTCCTTTCATTTCTTAGTTCCCAATTATTTTATTTAGAAAAATGAAAAATTTTGTATATAACAGCATTGACGGGCCCCACTCAGATTTTTTTTTAATGTATTCACACCCCCCACCCCACTGTAAATACTACCACTAGTGCATGTGCTTATAGCTCAACTGATTTTGAGAGTAGTGAATTGGTGCAATGTCCTAGAATTAAGTACTGGCAGTAGCATGATAATTTAACTTCAATGAGCGTTTGTTACTTGTGGGTACCAGGCTCAGATCAGCCGCTCTAACGAATTGTTGAGTTACCATGATTTACATTCATTAATAAATAAATTGTCAGGTGGGGGAATGAAGACCACGAGGGCGAACAATTTTGCCTTTTGGTACAAGGATTGACGAGGACGCAAAATATTATATATGAAGGATGATGTATTTTCGTCTAGACATTAAATAAGATTAGATTTTAAGTTAATATATATAGTTCCGAAAATATATATATAGGAATGTCAAAAAACCTAGTCCGCTAGTTATTCATAGGTATCCGCCCCGTTTAAAACCCGTTACCGAAACCATTAAGGTTTAATAATTGTTTTGGTAAAAGAAATACAAAGCATCACGGCATTGGTATGATTCTGGTTTCACCCCGTTGGTAATAAGTATATATATATATATATATATATATATATATATATATATATATATATATATATATATTTAATATCTAATGAATTGCTTAAGTACATAAGAAGTTTTGCATCATTATGGTCAATTGTATATTCTAAGTTTCATACTTCTTAAGTTAATTATTTACATTTTCAAAATCTTGCAGTAAATATTGCTATTTTAATTATCTTTTTAGTTGTTGTGGAACTTCAATTTTGATAACACATCTTATTTTATTTTGTATAATTCGCTTAAAGTCATTTCGTATAACTTAATTTAAATGGTAAATGGATATCAGTGGGGTATCTGAATATTGAATATTAGTGGTAACGGTTATAGTATTTTGATTAAATTTTTAAATGAATTCGGTATAGTTCACGCCTAAAATATATTAAATGGTAATGATTCTGGTATTTCATTTTTTCGAGAATACCCACTCCACTCTCATTCATATATATATATATATATATATATATATATATATATATATATATATATATATATATATATATATATATATATATATATATATATATATATATATATATATATATATATATATATATATATATATATATATATATATATATATATATATATATATATATATTTTTTTTTTTTTTTTCAAAAATTAATTTATGCTTAGAAATCACATCACCCCAAATATTCGGTTGTTGTGAAATTGGTTTCTCCATTTGTGAATTAATTCAGAAGTTCTACAATCTCTGCAACTCCAATTGGCCCTCTCTTTTGTCTTCTTCCGTCGGCGGATGTTATCTGATTTACGTACACAAAATAATATTAAATAACAACAACTTGTACTTTAAATAATTAATTAAAATTATAATATAAGATCTTCCATTCTTTTGATCAATTGATAACTTTAGGGTTTGCTTTCGTTTTGTTTTTTTCACTTTTCAAACAATCGTCATTA
>NW_012192831.1:37729-57355 GCF_000504015.1 Erythranthe guttata
AATTTCTTTCCGGAGCAGTATAATTGAAGTGTTGACATCAAAATTGAGATTAAATTACGAATTAATAGCCCAAATAAATTGGTTATTAATTTGGATCTCGATTAAAAGTCCATAATAAATTTGGGCTTATATCCATTTTTTGAGATTAAATTACAAATTAATAATCCAAATAAATCGGTTGTTAATTTGAATCTCAAGTCAAAGCCCGTGAAGAGTTTGGGCTTTATATCGAAGTCCATACTAAATTTGGGCCCCGCAAATGTGCGATGTGAGTTAACTCGAAATAAGTACTAAATTCTTATTCATTTGGGTTAGCTATTTGGGCTTATAAAATCTAGCCCACGTGAAGTGGCAAGTGGTCAAGCCCACCGGTCCAAGTTTCAAGTCAAGAAACCCTAAAACCGAGTCTATAAAAGTAGGTCTCAAGCATGTACAAGCATCAAGCAAGGCGTACATCAAGCACTCAAAAGCTCTCAAGTCTCGAGCTCTTGCCACGACGAAGAACAACAACCGCGGAGGTTCTACATCTTCATCAAGGCACCAAATCCACAAGACCTAGAAATCCCCAAATCGATTTCTAGATATTCATATCTACTTCCGCAAATCAACGGTGGAATCAAGCTCTCAATTCAAGAACAAGCTTCGGCCCTTGGATTATATCTAGGAGAAGAATCAGAGGAATCAACAAAGATTGTAACCCATTTTCGTTTTGATTAAAATATAATTATTTGTTCCTATTTTTTCTTGTCTTGTAATTTATTTTGCAGACATTTAAATTTGAGGTTAACAAATTGGCACGCCCGGTGGGACAAGTTTGCCTCTCATCTCCTCTCCTACATCGAAGCGCATATCCACGTGTTCTACCATCCAATGGCTCCAAAGAAGAACCAAAACTCTTTGATCCAAAAGGCTACCGAGATTGCCACCGTTGTTGGTTTATCATCCACCGAGGGCAAGATCGAGAATACAACTACGACAAACGGCTCAAGCTCCTCAGGCTCGGAAGAGATCGACTCCAAATCTCAAGCCTTCACCACATTGCCGGTTATGGTGGTTGATGCGACTTCCGTGGATGAGCAATTGGCGCACTTGGCCCAAGCAGTAGCCAATCTTCAAAAAATAGTCGAAGACAAAGACATGAAAATCGCTCAATTAATGGATAAGTTGGAACAGTCAGAGGTTGGGGAGTTTAGCCCGAAGCACGAATCCTACCCGCTTCGTGACGAGAAGGCAAAGCAAGTTGAAGAAGCACATCCCAAGCCGGACTTCGTGCAAGGTGCCACTCATTCTTCGATGTCTGTTGCCACGCTATCTGTTCAACAATTGCAAGAGATGATTGCCAATACTATCAAAGCGCAATATGGCGGACCATCTCAAGTCTCACCCATGTACTCAAAGCCGTACACTAAGCGGATCGATGCATTGAGGATGCCAGCGGGGTACCAACCCCCAAAACTTCAACAATTCGACGGAAAGGGGAACCCCAAGCAACATATTGCTCATTTTATCGAAACTTGCAACAATGCGGGGACTAACGGCGATCTCTTGGTGAAACAATTCGTAAGATCACTCAAGGGAAATGCTTTCGATTGGTATGTCGATTTGAAACCCGAGTCCATCAACAGTTGGGAAGAGATGGAACATGAATTCTTGAATCGCTTCTACAGCACGCGTCGTACTGTGAGTATGATCGAGCTTACCAATGCGAAGCAGTGGAAAGATGAACCGGTTGTGGATTACATCAACCGTTGGCGTGCACTAAGCCTAAATTGCAAGGATAAGTTATCGGAAGTGTCGGCGATTGAGATGTGTATCCAAGGGATGCATTGGGGGCTTCTCTACATCTTACAGGCGATTAAGCCTCGAAATTTTGAAGAATTGGCTACGCGTGCCCATGATATGGAGTTGAGTATCGCAAACCATAAGAGTGCACTCCCGCTAGATGGTCAAAAAGGGGAAAGAAAGGATTTTAAGAGAAACGAAAAATTCTCTAAAACTTCTACCAAGGAGTCAATGGCCATAAAAGCAGTGGGTTTGAAAATTCCTTCGAAGAACGAAGATGACAAAACCGGTGAACATCGAATATCAAACGATAGACGTCGACCCACGTTGAAGGAAATGCAAGAGAAAGAATACCCTTTTCCGGAATCGGACGTCTCCCATATCTTTGATGAGCTGTTGGCAAGGAAATTAATTGACTTGCCGGAACCAAAACGGCCCGAAGAAGTAGGAATGATGGATGACCCAAAGTATTGCAAGTACCATCGAGTTGTTGGCCATCCCATAGGAAAATGCTTCGTGGTCAAAGAGAAGATCATGAGACTCGCGAGAGATGGCAAAATAATACTAGATACTGAAGATGTTGCCTACTCGAATGTTACAAGTGTCACTTCACTCTCAAGCGACACATGCCCCGCATCGAACACCCAAAAATGCCCGCCTGCACCTACGAAGAAAGTGTCTGCATTTCAATTTGGGAGTTTGGAACCACAATTGATAAGGGCTTTATTTCACGAGGAGAAAGTCATACACGAGGAAAACCCCATCTCTGCTATTGAGGATGAGGGAGAATGGATTCTAGTGACACGTCGGCAGAGACAGAGGGGACGTGTTGACAAACTTCATGTAATGCCATCACGAAACCCACAGCCAATAAAATACATTCACCATGCCAAATCGAACAAAGGCTCAAAGGTGAGTGATGATGCTTCAAGAAAATCTTACGGAAGTTCGGTTCACAAGCACGTGACTTTGAAAGAGTTCTTTCCGAAAGAGTTTTTCATGCAAAAAGTTGAAAGAGCATACGTTAATTCGGATGAGAGAGACCATCAACATTATATTCCTTGTTGTGCTGCTATGACTTTCACGGACGATGACTTGTTGTTGGGATCTAAACCTCACAATCGTCCGCTCTTTGTTTCGGGGTTCATACACGGGCAAAAAATTAACCGTATACTCGTAGATGGAGGGTCAGCTGTCAATATCTTACCAAAATCCACCATGAGACAGTTGGGGATTGCTACCGAAGATTTGTCTCGCAGTCGCCTTACTATTCAAGGATTTAACCAAGAAGGCCAAAGAGCTATTGGGATGGTTCGTTTAGACCTCACAATTGAAGAGCTAGCGGCAAGTACACTATTCCATGTGATTGATGCAAGAACCTCTTATCACTTGTTATTAGGAAGGCCATGGCTTCACGAAAATGGAATTGTCCCATCTACCCTTCATCAATGCTTCAAATACCTGAGGAATGGAGAAATGATGAAGGTCGATGCTAATGCGAAGCCCTTTACTGAGGCAGGATCACACTTTGCGGATGCCAAATTGTATCTAGAGTCAAACCTGAAATGCGAAACGGTGATTTCAAAGGCACCGGTATGTCACCCTATTAATGGAAGTCATATGGAACTCGTACCGACGAAGATCGGTTGCACAAAGGACGAGAAGGTGGCCACTTCAGTTGAAGCTCCGATGAGCAAAAATGACGGGGCTGTGAGGAAACTGAATTTGCCAGTGTTTCGTTGCGCTCCTCAATCACGCAGAGGAAGCCAAATTTTGTTCATTGAGTGCACCACATTGTTAGAGGATGGACAAGAACGACCGAAGGAGCAAGAGCCAAGCCATTGCCACCTCATTAGGGAAGGTTTAATCATGCCTATTATCGACTTAGGTCCATTGGCGCGTAAGCAGACGCATGATGTTGTACCCCAGTCTCAATGGCCTAGGGAGGCGTATGATCCAAGATCATATAATTTATTAGCTAAGTCTGGTTACAACTTCTCTAATCCATCTCGGCTAGGCGAACTAAAACCTGGGTTGACGGGCGAAAAGATTCATGGGTTAAATGAAACACAAAGGACGTTAAGGAGACAAGGTTTTCGCGTTAATCAACCCAGAGTCGGTTTGGGATTCACACCCATCGAGCCGGTTAGAATTCGCGTTTCAAGGAAAGGAGAGTGCGCCAACGTCCATCATATCACCATAAAGGGGGTTGGAAATCAAAAGAAAACTAGCGGTCGCATTTCTGCTTTTGATCGAATTGGGGCTCCTACCACCCAATCTTCTGTCTTTGAAAGAAAGACTTGACACTCATGTTGCGCGACCCTCGGTCTTTGAAAGGCTTGGTCCTTCTAATAATGTCTCGCGTGTTCACGATAGAATTTCTACAGATATTCGTTCAGTGTTCTCACGACTAGGAAATCACAATAGAAACCGACACGGAAAAAGAGTGCGAGAGGATGAGATAGATGTGTTTGAATCAACGGGTGAAGCTCAAGCTCATCAAGTGCTTCAATCACGTCAAAGGGACCAACCACTCTTAGTTATTGCCATGAATGGATCAGTGAAGGTGAAACAACGTGTTACCAGCCATCATGCCTCTAAAGAGAACGGAAATCGAAGCGAAGACGAAGTCGAAATTGTCGTCAGCAATCATTATGCAAGTATTGTTGATGATCAAGAGGAAGTTTCGGAAGATGAAATACAAGAGGCCCCTGTACAACTGGATGATGGAGGGCAAGCTACTGTTGATGAGTTAAAGGAACTGAACCTGGGCACATTATACGACCCCCGCCCAATATTCGTGAGTGCAATTTTGAGTCCTGAAGAGGAGGGACAATATCTTGAGATATTAGGCGAATACAAAGATGTGTTTGCGTGGACGTACAAAGAAATGCCCGGGCTTGATCCCAAAATCGCAATCCATCACCTTGGTATAAGAAATGGAGCGCGCCCCGTGAAACAATCGCAACGTGTGCTCCGTTCCGAGTTAATTCCTCGAATTGAAACCGAAGTCAACAAGCTCATAGATGCTGGATTCATCAGGGAGGTCAACTATCCAACCTGGATCTCTAGCATTGTACCAGTCAAGAAGAAGAATGGTCAAATTCGCATTTGTGTTGATTTTCGGGACTTAAACAAGGCTTGTCCTAAGGATGATTTCCCCTTACCTATCATCGAGCTCATGGTTGATGCGACAACCGGACATGAAGCATTATCTTTTATGGATGGCTCTTCCGGCTACAATCAAATTAGAATGGCTCCGGAAGATGAAGAATACACGGCATTTCGCACGCCAAAGGGAATTTACTGCTACAAAGTAATGCCCTTTGGACTAAAGAATGCAGGCGCTACCTACCAGCGTGCTATGCAAAACATCTTTGACGACATGCTACACAAAAGAGTGGAGTGTTATGTCGATGACCTCGTCGTCAAAACAAAGAAGAGAGAAGACCATTTAAAGGACCTTCGGATTGTATTCGAACGCTTGAGGAAATACAACTTAAAGATGAATCCTCTTCAGTGTGCTTTCGGCGTCTCTTCGGGCAAGTTTCTTGGCTTTATAGTCCGTCATCGTGGTATAGAGATTGACCCCTCTAAGATAGATGCCATTCAAAAGATGCCCGCGCCTAGAAATTTGAAAGGGTTGAGAATTTTACAAGGAAATCTCGCATTCATAAGAAGGTTTATATCAAATCTCGCTGGAAGATGTCAACCATTCAATCATCTCATGAAGAAAGACACACCTTTCGAATGGGACGAAGGATGTCAAAATGCTTTCGAAAACATAAAGAAATACTTATTAAATTCGCCCGTCTTAGGAGCTCCTATACCCGGAAAGCCACTCATATTATACATAGCAGCTTAAGAAAGGTTCGTCGGTGCTCTTATGGCGCAAGAAAATGAAAACGGCAAAGAGTGTGCCTTGTACTACTTGAGTAGAACTCTAACGGAGAATGAATTGAGATACTCCCCGGTGGAGAAAATTTGCTTGGGACTATTCTATGCGATGAAGAAATTGAGGCATTACTTTGAAGCGTACTCCATACGACTCATTTCACGTGCCGATCCAGTCAAATTTGTGATGTCAAAGCCAGTGTTATCTGGAAGATTAGCAAAGTGGTCTATCATGTTCAATCAATACGAGATCACGTATGTGCCTCAAAAATCTGTTAAAGGGCAGGCACTAGCTAATTTTCTAGCCGACCACCCTATTCCGACAGAGTGGGAGTTATCCGATGACCTTCCTGATGAAGATATTTTCTTTACCGAAGTTCTTCCGGCATGGGAAATGTTCTTTGACGGGGCCGCACGGTCTGATGGATCGGGGGGCAGGAGTTGTTTTTGTGTCACCCGATAAACAAGTTTTGACATATTCGGTGGTACTGGGCGAGCTCTGCTCCAATAATGTGGCCGAGTATCAAGCTTTGATCATTGGTCTTGAAATGGCTTTAGAAATGGATATTACGGAGATTGAAGTTTATGGTGACTCAAAATTGGTTATCAACCAACTTTTGAAAGTATATGAGGTTAGGAATGAAGACCTTATTCCTTTCTGTCAACACGCTTCGGACTTGATAGCGAAGTTTGAAAAGGTCATGTTAAACCACATTCCGAGGAAAGATAATAGGATGGCCGATGCGCTAGCTAATCTAGCAACCATTTTAGCCTTGTCGGAAGGAGAGACAACAAGTGTTCCCGTGTGTAATCGTTGGATTGTCCCATCGTTCGTTGAAGTTAGTCATGAAGACGCTAACGCTACATCAATTTCAATCAATGATGATCAAGATTGGAGAATACCATTGATCAATTACTTGAGAAATGGAGAGTTACCCAGTGAAGTTCATCATAAGATGGGAGTAAGAAAAAGGGCGCCTCGTTTCATCCTTTACAAGGATACGCTTTATCGTCGGTCTTTTGAAGGCAATTACCAGCGTTGTTTGTACGGTGAAGAGACGGCTGAAGCAATGAAGGAAGCACATTCCGGGGTTTGTGGTGCTCATCAGTCCGGTCCGAAGCTACACTTCCAAATTAAGAGAATGGGCTATTATTGGCCTACGATGGTCAAAGATTGCTTGGATTATGCAAGGAGATGTGAGGCTTGTCAACTACATGCGAACTTCATACACCAACCTCCGGAGCCCTTACATCCTACAGTCGCCTCGTGGCCATTTGATTCGTGGGGTCTTGACGTCGTGGGACCTATTTCTCCTAAGTCGTCCGGAGGTCACGCTTATATATTGGCAGCTACTGACTACTTCTCCAAATGGGCGGGGGTTGTTCCTTTGAAGGAAGTGAAGAAGGAAACAGTGGTCGAGTTTATTCGTTCCCATCTTATCTTTAGGTACGGAATACCTCGATACATCATTACCGATAATGGAAAACCATTTTACAACAAGTTGATGGATAAGTTATGCGTGCAGTTTGGGTTTAAGCAACACAACTCCTCAATGTATAATGCGGCTGCGAATGGCCTAGCAGAGGCGTTTAACAAAACTTTGTGCAATCTTTTGAAGAAAGTTGTCTCAAAGTCAAAGAAAGATTGGCACGAGAGGGTCGGGGAAGCTTTATGGGCGTATAGGACGACATATCGGACTGCCACTCAAGCCACTCCGTACTCCTTGGTTTATGGGGTAGAAGCTATCCTTCCACTTGAAAGTCAAATACCTTCGCTTCGTATTGCTGTGCAAGAAGGGTTAACCGCCAAGGATAATGCTCGTCTTAGACTTGAAGAGTTGGAGACACTAGATGAGAAAAGATTAGAGGCTCAGCAACAACTTGAATGCTATCAAGCCCGCATGTCTAAAGCATTCAATAAAAAGTTTCGCCCTCGTTCATTTCAAGTTGGAGATTTGGTTCTGGCAGTAAGAAGGCCAATTACCCTCACCCAGCGAATGGGGAATAAATTCGCGTCGAAATGGGACGGGCCCTACGTAGTGAAGGAAGCTTACACAAGCGGCGCTTACAAGTTAGTGGACAATGATGGATTACGAATTGGCCCCATAAATGGCAAATTCTTGAAGCGTTACTACCCTTGAAGAAACATTTACCTTCGAGGAAGAGAACATGGTGAATTGATGTTGCATGTTCGCTTGAACTACGTTATGACTTGATCCCTTTAAGGAGGGTACGTAGGCAGCTTAGACCCATATTCTAAGTTCAGTCAAAACAAAAAAAAAATATATGTTCTAAGTTGTTCGCTTGAACTACGTTATGACTTGATCCCTTTGAGGAGGGTACGTAGGCAGCTTAGACCCATATTCTAAGTTCAGTCAAAACAAAAAAAAAATTGTTCTAAGTTGTTCGCTTGAACTACGTTATGACTTGATCCCTTTGAGGAGGGTACGTAGGCAGCTTAGACCCATATTCTAAGTTCAGTCAAAACAAAAAAAAAAATTGTTCTAAGTTGTTCGCTTGAACTACGTTATGACTTGATCCCTTTGAGGAGGGTACGTAGGCAGCTTAGACCCATATTCTAAGTTCAGTCAAACCAAAAAAAAAAATGTTCGTTGTAACTGCGTTTATTCTAAGCAAGTTCGGTTAATTTCCTTTTAAGTTAACCAACTTGTAAAATCAAGCAGATCCAAAAGTGTGCACGATGTAACCATCCAAAGTTATTATTTGCTACATAATGATGAAAAAAGGATGCCAAGACGATAATAAGGCCTTATGAGGAGCAAGAGAAAATTATATTGCATAAAAAAAAGATGGAATGTTCTTTTACATCGAAAGATAGTAAAATGACATGAGCAAAAAAAAAAAAAAAAAAAATAGGGGGTAGCACTTAAGCGAACAAATCAAAAGCTTCTAGCTCCCGCCGAGATTCTTCAAGTAGTGCTTCCATCTTCTCCAAAGCTTCCATCTCATGGTTAGATAAGAATGGTGTATTCTCAAGACGAGAAATATTATCTCTTTTCATAGCCACAACCTGCTGCATCTTGGCCAAATCTTCTTCGACTTTACCAAGGGATGAACTTGCTGATTCTTTCTTGTTCCTCAGCTCTTCTAGTTGCTTGGTGATTTCAAGAATTTCAGCCTTCACATTGTTCGCCGTTTCGACGAGCTCACTCTCTTGCAGTTCAGCCTCGGAAAGATCACGTTGCACAAGCGAAAGAGACTTCTCGTGCATCTCTTGTGTCTCTCTCTGCGTGAAATCCGATTTGACCTTTGTGTATTGCGAAACATCTTCAAAATATGACTTCAAGCGCTTCTCCAACGGTGATATGTCTTTCATGTAAGCTTGCATGTCTTTGAGCACCTTCTCGATCGCTGGCTTTATCTCGGAAAGTTGTTGAAATGAAGTATTCATAATCTTTTGGGAAATCCTTTGCCAATAAAAATTCAAAAGTACTCTTTCGGCTTCACTTTTGATGATCTGAGGAGAAAAATCGGAGACCTCACCATATGCCTTCTCGATTGCGGGAACGGGCAAAACTGTCTTTTGTTGTTGTTCGGTAGAAATCCTCCCCACTGCAAGAGAAGTTGTTTTTTGTCGTTTGTCTTGAGGACGCGAGGTGGCACCCGTTTCATGTAAACCCAAAAAGTTGGCCTCGTTTACCGACCCCAAACTGACCTGAGAAGTAGGACGGACACCCTCTTCGAAATCTTGAAGCTAAAAAAAAAAAAAAAAAAAAAAAGAAAATTAATTAAAAAAAAATATAATAATAAAATGAATCAAGAAAGATAGGGTGATTTATTTTACTGATCCGTCTAAAGGCAATGAAGAACTAGGCACGCCCTCAAAAAATGAGAAATTTGCAACGGCTAAGTCAAAAACCTTGGATGTCTCTTTCGATGGACAGTGGTTGCTAGACTCGTCGTTCGAAGGTAAAAGCGCGGAAATGATCTCATTCCCTTCACCATGAGCAGCTTCGAATGCGGGATCAGAGGCCGCGTTATCAAGAGGAATACGCCGTTTCCTAGTAGAATTCTCCGCAGCTTGCTCGATGTTTCCCTTTCCAATAGATGAAGAAACATGAGGTTCTTTGCGGTCTTTCGCTGAAGCTCTTTGAACAGTGCGACCAAGTTTGAGTGATAACTTAGTGTTTGCTCCTAAAGAAGTTTTCCAACTTTTGGCCCACCATTCTGTATACTCTTTTGTCACCAAAGGAAAGGAAGATGTGTCACTTGGCATAATAAGCTTGGAGGATGTTCCCAATAAAGTACAAGATTTCCAAAATCGGATGAGTTCGTGCAACTCACAAGTCAATATTTCTTTCTTTAAGTCACCCTGAATGCTTTGGCAAAAACCATGTTGGCGGTTGAATCTATGAGGACTGTACGCTTCAATGATGTGTTCTTTGCATTTGCTGGAGAGTTTGGCATCGTCCGTGACTAAAATTTCTTGTTTGGAATACCACAAGTCTCGGAGCTTTGATATATTGATATTATGAAACAAGTCGCGTGCCTCATCGAGATCAAAATGTTTAGCCATGTTCTCTCCCGCATATTTCACCATATGAGCGCCGATTATCTCAAGTTTGGAATGAAAGTGAGTCTCGAGAGTGTGTCCTATCCACGCATAGAGATAATGAATGGGGAAGATAATAGGAGACTCGCCTAAGTTCTCCGATGTAGATATTCCCCTTAAGCCGCGATAGATGCTTGTTAGTACAGGAACTGCCAACGAAAAATATTCTCCTCTAGCCATTCGACTTGAAACCTTGAAAACAGAGGCGCGTATCTTATCAATTGATCCATGAGGGAGAGCAAAACTACAAAGCCAACATGCAATGAACGCGGCCAAGTAAGTTTCTTCTTTAACATCCTCCTCGATTTTGAGCGTTGCAAACGGTATGTCGTATTCCTTGGGGCGAGATAACTTTGATGCGTCGACCTTTCCACAAGGATTGCGAGAAAGTTTTGGCCTAGAAGTCCTCTTTCTTGATAACCTTAGAGGAGGCTCGCTGTATCTGGTTGGTCCTTTGAACCAAAAGTCAATCCAATCGGAGAGTAGTACGCCACTGGAATCCTTTGAAAGTCTGTGGTACGCCATGAATAAATATTTGCAACTACGAGGTAAAGAAGTTCCACAAGAGTCATTATTGATGAGCTCTTTCGCTGAAGGAACCACTTCGTCGTAGACCCATGAATGGGCAGCCCGCACAGTCCGCGTATGTCCCATAGGGAGATCGATAATTCTCCATTGGCCGCGTGCAACGTGTTCGTCGAAGGGCACCATAGTTCAAGGAAAGCTCGAAGAACCTTTTGTTGCAGACGTACGTGAATAGCGAGGCATGAACAGCTGCATATATCTTGGCTTGGCGAAGGGTATCCTCATAATGGCCTAGCACGTCTTCCGTCCACTCCCAAAAGCCGACGTGAAAGGACACCTCTCCGAAGTTGGACGGTGGGATCTTCCACGAGCTTCCCTTAAATGAGAAACGACGATGTGGGAGTATAAAATCCACAGGTTTAGCTTTTTCGTGAAGCGAGGACCTCAGCAGCAAGACTCGTGAGCGGGAAGAAGAGCCGGAGCGAGGATCGATGACTTCCCTAGTAGCTTCCTCGGACCAATTGGGGATATGCATGGACTTGTCGATTCGTGACTTGGAAGATTGATCGATCAGAGCCGCTTCGTGAACACTCAAGGTTGTACATTTGACTTTGAAGTTATCCTTGTCGCTATGAATGACGATGCATGGGAAAGGTTCACTACGGTCCTCAATGCTCATCTTTACAGCTATCTATAAGAAAAAAAAAAAAAAAAAAAAGGGAGTCAAGATACGAAGAAAAGAAATGGAGATGCAAAACTAAATTGAAGCAATCAAGTCAATTTTTTTTGGTGAGGATTAATCATAAAGTCCGATGTAGCCCTGGCGGTGGACGGTGCATTGCAATTTCGTTGAGGCGAATTCTCAAGCAGGTTGTGTGCATTGTTCTACAACATGAGTATTTGTATCTATTTGGTATAAGTCTTACCGTCAAATCAAGCAAAACACTACGAGAAGAGAAGAAAAGAGTACGAAGCCGTGTTATTTTCGATGAAGATGAAGTAAAAGAGTTGCCTCTTATATTAAGTTCATCGGTTAAGAAAAAAAAATTAATTAGGAAATCATCCCTTATTCTAATTTCTTGCGGAGCAGGGTAGATATCTAAAAGGAATTTCCTAAGTAGCAGATGGAAAGCATCATTATTAGTTACCAAAATAAAGGATTTGCAGAGATTTCTTTCACAATACATGCTCTTAATTCACTGGAAGAGTATTGGGCTTGTGGTTTCCCTCTCTCTCTCGTGTGTTTTATGATCTACAAAGACTATGGGTGTGGGTCCACCCATAAGTTTTATTTGTCCATTAAAAAAAATATATATATATATGATAATAATAATAAAAATGGGAGAGGGGATATTATTCGGTGGCTGCTAATGTGGTTTCAAACTCTTCCAAGTGGTGGGCCCATGACAAATTTATGAAATTAAAAAAAAAAAAAAAAAAAAAAAAAGCGAAGTGTCGCAATGGCCATGACAGTGGTGAAGTTTTGGGCGAATTCCTGATGAGTTTTGTTTTGTCGAGCTGCATTTTTTGCCGGGCTGCTTGGTTGAATTTCGACTTATACTCTTGTACAAGAATGTATTTTAGAAGTTTGGTAATCAGAAAGGAAAGAAAAGGAAGAAGAAGTTCAAGTACTTCAAGTTTCGGCTCATAAATATTTGGCATATTATTCGCTGATCCTCGAAGTGGGGGCATTTGTTGACATCAAAATTGAGATTAAATTACGAATTAATAGCCCAAATAAATTGGTTATTAATTTGGATCTCGATTAAAAGTCCATAATAAATTTGGGCTTATATCCATTTTTTGAGATTAAATTACAAATTAATAATCCAAATAAATCGGTTGTTAATTTGAATCTCAAGTCAAAGCCCGTGAAGAGTTTGGGCTTTATATCGAAGTCCATACTAAATTTGGGCCCCGCAAATGTGCGATGTGAGTTAACTCGAAATAAGTACTAAATTCTTATTCATTTGGGTTAGCTATTTGGGCTTATAAAATCTAGCCCACGTGAAGTGACAAGTGGTCAAGCCCACCGGTCCAAGTTTCAAGTCAAGAAACCCTAAAACCGAGTCTATAAAAGTAGGTCTCAAGCATGTACAAGCATCAAGCAAGGCGTACATCAAGCACTCAAAAGCTCTCAAGTCTCGAGCTCTTGCCACGACGAAGAACAACAACCGCGGAGGTTCTACATCTTCATCAAGGCACCAAATCCACAAGACCTAGAAATCCCCAAATCGATTTCTAGATATTCATATCTACTTCCGCAAATCAACGGTGGAATCAAGCTCTCAATTCAAGAACAAGCTTCGGCCCTTGGATTATATCTAGGAGAAGAATCAGAGGAATCAACAAAGATTGTAACCCATTTTCGTTTTGATTAAAATATAATTATTTGTTCCTATTTTTTCTTGTCTTGTAATTTATTTTGCAGACATTTAAATTTGAGGTTAACAGTAAGACCATATATATATGGCCAATTTTGTTTTTTAAGATTTTGTTCTAATTTTAACATGGGCAAATGGCAAATAGGCCCACAAGGACACTTAATTAAAAGAGGGACATACAACTTATTTGTTTTTCAAATAAATCCAGCCCATTCAAACTTATTTGCAAATAAGGAAAATCCCTTTATATATACCAAAATTACCCCCAATTCATTGAAACCCAATTCAACTCCAATTTCATGATTTACACCCCAATTTAGCCCAATTTCATCAATTAACCAATTTTAACCCTAATTTCAATTTTGATCCCAATTTTGACCAGCCACCACCGGAGTCCGCCGACCGCCGCCGTTGACCGGCGTTGACTTTTTTTTTTTTTTTTTATAATTATGTTTTTTCTTAAAAAAAATATTTTAATTAATATTACTGTCTTGGCTGCTAAATTACTGCCTCCGCAGTTATTTAACTGTCGGAGAAAGCAATTTAAAGCAATTTAACTGTTAATTGATTTTTTTTTTCTTTAAATTTTTTTTAATTAATATTACTGTTTTCATTGCTTAATTACTGTCTCCAATAGTTATTTAACTGTCGGAGTAATTTAACTGCGAATTGACTTTTTTTATTCTTAAAAAAAATATTTTTAATTAATATTACTATATTCGTTGCTAAATTAATGTCTCCTGTAGTTATTTAACTGTCGGAGACAGTAATTTAAATGTTAATTGACGTTTTTTTTTTCTTAAAAAAATTATTTTAATTAATATTACTGCCTTGGGTGCTAAATTACTGTCTCCAACAGTAATTTAACTGTCTTAGATAATAATATAAACAATATTACTATTCGGGAAAATAATATTCATAATATTACTGTCCGAAACAGTAATATTACTGTATGAGACAGTAATTTAGTAGCCAAGACAGTAATATTAATTAAAAAAAAAATTCTAAGAAAAAAAATTCCAAAAAAAAAATAAAATAAAGTCAACGCCGGAGACCGGCGGTCAACGGTGGTTGACCGGTCGGAAAACAAATTCAGGAAAAAAAGTTAAAAAAAAAAAAAATCAACGACGGAATCTTACCGGAAAAAAAAAACATTTCAGAAACAAAATTATTTTCTGAAAAAAAAATTGGGGGTTAATGTGATATATTTGTTTAAATTCGGGGTCAATGTGTAATATTAAGGAAGTTAGAGCATAATGGGTGGAATTGATAAAAATTATATTATGGAGGGCATTTTCGACTAAAGACATGGGGATGTGTTTAATTGAGAGACTGTTCTTTTTTTTTGATAAAAATGCATTTAAGTCCCATGTGATGGGCCTTTTTGTCATTCGCCCTTTGAACATTGACCGAATATTGAGTAAATTACATGTCCTCCCGTGAATTTAGCATTTTTAATTACATATAGACCCGACCCCTCATATTTAAATTATTATAAAGACCTCCTTTATTATTAAAAATTTAGTTGATATTTAATGTGAAATATGAACTAAAATTTAATTCAAATTTATTGAATCATATGTTTCTGTTAGGGGTGAAAGTCGGATGGATCGGATCGGAATTAGCCTTTTCGGAAAATTTCCAAAAAAAATCGGAAGTACAAAATCAATTCCAATTCCAATTCCAAAAATTTCGGAATCTAAAAATTCATTCCAATTCCAAAAGGCCCGGAAATTTCGGAATTTCGGAAAAAAATCGGAAATCACATAAGCTTTAAAATTTCAAAACTTAGCCGAAAATTTCTATAATGTTCATAATTTTTCAAAAATAAGAAAATTCACGTCGATAAAAGTAAAACTAATAACTACTAAAATTCAGTTCAAAAAAATAAATAAAAATAAACACAACGTAATATCCAATAAAACTTCAAATAACAATTCATTATGTCAAAATCCAAAAACAAAACTTATAGGTGTATTTTTCGGAAAATAAGTATTATATAATATATATTATTTATAGGTGTATTTTTCGGAAAAAATCGGATTTTTTCGGAATTAATTTCGGAATTAAATCGGATCGGAAATCGGAAATTCCAAATTTATTTTATATAATTCCAATTCCAATCCAAAAAAATCGGAAAAATTCGGAAATCGGAATTTCGGAAGTCGGAATGAAAAAAGTTGTTCCAAAATTGGAACTTTTCGGATCGGAATCGGCGAAAATTGGAAATTCCGTTCCAACTTGCACCCCTAGTTTCTGTTTATTAAAAATATTTAAAAGAAAAAAAACATGGGAAAGTAATTTTATGATTTTGTAAACGAAATAAGACTTATTAATTTATATTGAAAAATTAGTATTGAAAAATACTAAAAAAATAATAATTTCAGTATTTCACATACAAGAGAATAAAATTATTTTACAGTGTTATCAATTTTCTTATGCATGCTTTTTTTTTTTTCTTGTAAGAAATCTTTTGTAATAAAAATAAAAATTATTATGTGAGTTCAAAATCAAATTTTAAGTTAAAATTAAACTTGAAGCAAGGGAGGTCTCTGTAATGAGTTCTTATCTTTTTCCTTGTAAAAGATATTTTGTATAAAAAAATTAAGTAAATTACACCCACACCCCTGAGGTATACTTAAATAATTTTAAGGTCCTTATGGTATTGATAATTACACCCACCCCCTGAAACGTAGTTTGAAACTCTAACGTGATAGTGCATTGGATACAATATTCCGATAGGGTTATAATGGACTATTACTTTTAGCTAGTGGTGGAGATAACATAGAGTTATGGGGAATTTTGGGGTGACATGGCTCCCCCCAATATTTCTTAAATCACCCATAATCCTTTGTTGTCTCCACCACTTCCTGAAACCAATAGTCCGTTAGAACTCTATCGTAATAGCGTATCTAATGCATTACCCCATTAGAGTTTATAACAACGTTTTAAGGGGGTGGGTGTAATTATCGATACCAGGGACCTTAATGTTATTTAAGCATACCTAAAGGGTGTGGTATAATTTACCCAAAAAATTATGTAATGAGTTTAAATCAATTTTTTAGATAAATTTAAAACTTGAAGGGCAGTCTTGTAATGTTTTAAAATACAAGGGACATATATGTAATTATACGTAACCACAAAGAAGGACAATGTAGTTAATTTCTCGAAATTTGATTAGGGCTAAAAATTAAACTTCAAAAGGGACAACACTAACGGGTTAGTTGTTCCTTGTTAGCGTAATTTTTTAAAGGGCGAATTTACAGTTTACCCCTTCTACTCAATTTTGCCTCGATTTATTCCTTTGCATTTGTAAAATTGTCATAATGTGACACTCGATGTGAGTTTTCAATTTTTTGACCGTGACAGTGTTTGGCCAATAACAAAAAATTCCACCCAAAGTATCATTCCGGTGATAAATATTGGGTGAATCTTCTGCTGACACATGTAATATTTAATTATTTATTATATATTCCACCACTAGAGTTAATCCGTAAGGGTCTTTGAAAAATACAAAAATAGTACACTCCACGTCTTCTTTCTCTCTCATCCAAAAACACATCTCTCTCCAAAGTTGACCCACATTCTTTTTTTTTTGTTTCTGCAACTCTTGAATTATAGTTCACAAAATTTTCATTCAGACATTCAATTTACAGTAGAATCTCGATAAATTTATAATCGGTAAATTAATAACATCGATTAAATAATAGTTTATCTCGGTCCTGACATGGTGAAAACGTGTTAAATTATTAACTCGATAATTTAATAAATCGCTAAATTAATAGAATTTCCCTGATCCCGAATGAATTAATTCATAGAGGTTTAACTGTACAACAAAATGAACAACAAAAAAATTGACAGTTCACAAAAGTATAAAACCATAAAAAAGACCCATTCCATGTAAAAACAAATTCAAAAACCCAAAATAAACAAATTCAAAAACCCAAAATAGTGTGATCTTTAGACAATTTTTTTATCAAAGTACTTCGCCTTTTTCTTGTAAAAAATCAATCAAAGCTAACATGTTAACATCTCCAAATCAAGATATATAGTTCAAACCAATTGGATTTATTTTATTTAATTTTTTGTTTACCAACGACGACTTTGCGGTGACATAATGCACCGAGTAAGGTTTACTTTCGTGCAATAGCCTACAAACCCTCACGAAAAACGTAATTAAGCAAGGGCGCAACGAACTCGTCCTAGAAAGTGTTTTACTGGAAAATTGAAACGTGGGTAAGGTAGTTCGAGCTCTCCGATCCTATACGCCACCAACAAATCGAGGTTCTTGATTGATACCGTAACAATTTGTATGATGATATGCCTCTCAAATTAGTCAACATACATATATCAAACTAAGTTCTTAATCAAGATAAATTTAATGGATAGAGACCTCCAAAATACTCTACAAGACAAAATTAAAAGAGCTGTGGGCCCCACGCTATAACTAACTAATTCTACTTAGACATGTTTCTCATCAAGACTAAATTTCAACTCTTCAATAGTTCTTGTTTCCAGCTTATAGGAAATGGGCTCAAATTATAACAGTTTGAAGCTTCTAATCATGAGATCTAGGGTTTTCAAGAACCGATACCTATATATATATATATATATATATATATATATATATATATATATATATATATATCAAGAAATTAAGTTGAAAAACCGGACTAATAATAGATTTTATTAATTTAAAAGAAAGTTTGAAAACCACGAAGATTTACTCCCATGAACATCACAAAAAAAAAATAATAATAATAATAAAAAAAAAAAAAAAATAATAATAATAATAAAAAAAAAAAAAAAACAATTGCTAGTTGAAATCTGATAGAAGCTAATCCAGCAAATCAAATCCTAAATCCTCAAAAACAACAATATCTTCCTCCTCACTTGTATTTATCGTTCTTTGTTTAGTCGACAAATTTATCGTTTTATTCGACTCGTTGAGTGCTTTCGCAGGTGAAGAACCCTCTTCGCCGCTGCAATTCATCTTCTCGAGTGATTCAATTACTTTTTCCAATGGAAAATTGAGCGGAATCGACGGGCCCAGCATCTTGAATGCAGCTTGATCGTACGCTAAGGCCGCCTCTTCCTCCGTGTTGAATTTTCCGAGCCAAACGCGGATCCTGCACCTAGTTGAATCTCGTATTTCCGCTGCGTATTTTCCACACGGCATTTTTCGGACTCCGATCAACGTTCTTCTAGAAGCTTCTTCTCCGGAGAAATCGGCCGATGATAAAGAAGATTTGATTTCTTCGTTTTTTGCAGTACTATTTGAACCGGAAGAGTACTCCATTTAGTTTCTTGATTAATTAAGATTTGGAGAATGAGAGAAATATTACGTAACAGAAAACCCTTATTGTGTTTATGAGGTTGATTTACACGGAATACACAAATATTGCAAGGTAATAGAGTTTAACTAGGTAACTAAATCTTAACTAATGTAGGTAACTGAATCATGATAGAATCCTAATATTACAAGAGTTCTTATAATATATAAATACTCTAATGGGTTTCATTATAATCAATTTATTTACCAAAAATATTTGGAAGGTATTTGAATTTTATTTTAATTTTCATATAAAAGTTTAAAATCCTGACGTCATAACTAATTACCATTTTTATAAAATTGCATTTTTTTCGGTGCGATGCACGGGATAGAATTTCAAAGAGAAAATAATTATTAGTTTAATAAATGACAATAATAATAATTATAATAAAATTTATTAGTTGGTAAAAATATTAATATTTATAACAAATTTAATAATACAAATTGATTTTGAAAAAGAAATATATAAACTTAATTATCTTAATATGAAATTAATCATTACATAAATGAAGAAAAGACGCATTAGAGAAAATAGACTGGATTATAGAAAATCAAAATAATAATAACAGTTAAAAAGAAATAGAGATAGTGGATTATGATTGTGCTAGTCCAGATTTGATGTGGAAGTAATTAGAAAAAAAAAAAAGACTGATTATATATAGGGCAAATGGCAAAAAGGCCCATCACATGGGACTTAAATGCATTATAGTCCACAAAAAAATCAGTCTCTCAATTAAGCTCATCCCCATGTCTTTAGTCTAAAATACCCTCAATAATATAATTCTTATCAATTCCACCCATTATGTTCTAACTTCTTTAATATTAAACATTGACCCCGGATTTAAACAAATATATCACATTAACCCCCAAAAAATTTTTTTTTTAAGAAAATAATTTTTTTTCTGAACTGTTTTTTTTCCGGCCAGATTCCGGCGTTGACCGCCGGAGACCGCCGGTCTCCGGCGTTGACTTTTTTTTTTTTTTTTGAAATTTTTTTTCCTGATTTTTTTTTCCGGCCGGTCAACCACCGTTGACCGCCGGATCTCCGGCGTTGACTAATAATATTTTTTTTTTTTGTATTGAATAGGTTTTTCTCAAAAAAAAAATATTTTAAATAAAACAACTGCCTGGACTAA